>JBAJNP010002655.1:0-46031 GCA_036877545.1 Yasuhikotakia modesta
TACAGACAAAAGCTAATAACCCTGTATGCCAGTGTACATGCACACAAACAATCACCCTACACACTGATTTCTGTTCTCACATTCATCATTCAATACTGTACTGAGCAGAACATCTTGTGAGCTATAACTGATATTGATTGGCACTGGCATTGTACCGCTGCACCTCCTCACATTTACAGCGCTCTCATGTGTTTAAACCCTCGCCTAGTGATCTATGGTCAAAGCAAACCTCCCTCCCTCCCCCTCGGCTCAAGCACAGATCACAGCACACAAATTACACGTTTGAAAGACTGCATCACACTCAGCCTCACTCTGAAGACCTCTGTACACGACCAGAAAAAAATTCAGCTGAGGAGAAGAGAACGATAGAAACAAAGAAAGCACGTTTTACCTTGGCTCTTTGTTCTTTTGGACAACGTCTTTTTATTTTGCCCAGCCCCTTACTGGAGCTGTAACAACCAAAACTATTAACACAGGAAAAAATATTTCTAGTACCAATTTGTAGCTGGTCCTTTTAACTACGGCCACTTTGGTTTTAAAAAAGGTTCTGAATCATAAAATTGTTTCAGCTTTTTTTATATGAAGGTCAAACTAAAAGAGACTTGGAAAAAACATCTGAGATAAATAAGAAATCATGTTTTTCAGTCAGAAATATTCAATCAGAAATTATGACTGTCCCTCAGTTCAACTATATAGAAACAACGTTTTTTGACCAAATATAATTTACAAAACATGGCTAAATTGTAGTGAGACATGGTTTAAGGGGGGCCAAATTCCCCATAGTTAAACAAACACCCTTTCACATGTGGGACTCCAAATTCTCAGACACTCTCAGACTGACATAATTGTCAACAGCAACCCAAAAATCTCCAGGTAGTTTGGAACTTTAGCGATTGTAGCTGAACTCGCAAGTGGACAGTAAAATTTCAAACTAGAAATGGAATTATTTGAGGGGAGAGACGCACAGTAGCCTTTCTTATCGCTGCCTGGTTATGCGTTTAATTTCAGCACCGTGCAAAATCGATTGCGGACGCTGTGCGCTGTCGTCGTGGAATGAAAAGAGAACAAAAAAGATAGAATAAAGGAAAAGGGGATGAAAGGGTGGAGTTATAGTGTGACAGAGACTGAAAACAGAAGCGTATCAGTGGTGCCCGCAGGCTTGAGATGAACTTTTTGTCAGCTTCGATTAATTCAAAACGGGCTGGATGATAGCTGAACTTTTCTTCGCAGTGGGTGAAACAGCGGAATCGCTTTTATCAGCCGGTAAAATACAGTACATACCACAATACTTAACAAATCACCACCTGTACATGCATCCTAAAATATAAGTTTAATATTTTTAATGAACTCTTCATTATTAAGCATCTTATGTATGTATGTAGATAACATACATAGCATGTTAGCACAGTTGTAAAAAGTTCAGCCAAAAAATATTGTTTTTTATTATAAAAGTCTTCTTTTGTGTTTATTTTTTAAACATTACCTCATATTGGTTTGAAAGGACATAAGAGTGAGTTTAAGCAATAAGGAAAGACTTTTTTGTGAGCTGTCTCTTTAAACAGGTTTCATATGTGTCAGCCAGCTCCAAATGGCCGTTCAAGGTTAACGGAGTGTTTGCACTTTCTCTCTCTCTAATTTGACTTCTGCTCTCACCTTTTCTCCTTTCCTGCTATATCCCCCATTAATCTCCCTCTCCATGGTCAACAAGCCGGAGGGCCAAAGATGGCCTTTTTATTAAACGCTCTGTTCTGTGCATGTCATCAGAGACCTACGCTCTCGCAATGACCTGTGTGACTGTGTTTGTGAGTGCGGTTGTCTTGTGATGTATTTCTGCACCGTTAAATGGCCGCAGAACTTTTTTGATCAGGCCCAGATGGAACCCGAGGCGGTTTTTTTTTGTTTCATTTTGTTTTGTTGTGTTTTTCTTTGTGCTGAACTCGAGGGGGAAAAACTGTGGACTTCTACAGAACAGATTGGAATCTGGTAAAATGTATTAAAGAAGCTAGGAGCACTAAACTTTTATTGGTTGCTCCAAGCGTTGTTAAATTAGCCTAAAAATGTAATACGCAAAGTACGCAGGAAGTGAGGAATATGTCGATTTTTGTGAATGATGATTGTACCTGTTTTGCAAAAGTTTTGGTAATGATACACAGGTCTCATTAAAGTAACTAATGCACAAACGGTGCAAAGCAACGCATTTAATCACAGTCTCCATGTTTTGGCTGGGGCTGTAGGACACACCAGATGTTAAACTCAGACCTTCCACCTGAGACTGTTAAACTTGCAGTTCTGCAGCTGCTATAGACTGTGTTATATAGTGTTTAAGTCAAGCTCCTCCAGATTCAGGAATGTCTAATAAAATGTATTACTGGAGGTCAAAATCATATTTGTGTGTAAATGCAGTTTACACTGTAAAAGTTAAGCCGGGACTAATTTGATTGGCTTGTAAACTCAGTAAAGAAAAACAGGAGGGCCTGCAAAGTTGTTCTCCGGAGATCTAAATGAAATTATTAGTGTATTTAAGTAAGGAGTTTACGCTCCAAGATTTTTTACATTAAGTATATATTTGAGTAAAAGCACATTATGTTTCAATGGTACGCAAATGAAATACAGTGTTCCCAAGATAATCCTTAGGCACAGAAGGCACAGAATATAATCACTCAAGTGCTTTACACACAACTGTGTTCAAGCTACAGTAGCACTCTTGGTAAATTAAGTTATTAAAATCAACTGTTGTTTAGTCTGCCGACCTTCACATCATACAGAGGTTGTGCACAGTGACTCATAGTTAAACGTTGTAGGTAACTGCTTAAGTTAAAAACAGAATGTATGCTGCTTACCTAAATCATTTCTTTTGCTTTTAGATAAAGTATTTTCAAGTGTAAAATATATAGACTTTTAAGACGTTTAATCCACTTTACAGGGAAATGTTATTCTTACTGATGAAACCAGCATTTGTTACGCTTGTCTTAGTGTATTAGGGTAGGATGTATCTAAAGAGGTCACAAGAAGTTGATTCTGCCTGGGTTTGTGGTGTGATGAGATGGAAAAAAACACACTTGTAGTAGTATTGTAGTAGGACAACGCTCAAGTAATGGGACATTCTCTGACATTATAAATTTTGGCCTTGATGCCCCAAGCCTATTTGCTACAGACAGTTTGAGTTTGTGTAGCTAAATGTTAGCATCTAGCTCAATGTATTTTCTTACAATTGATTAGCTAATTTTTTTTCATACATTTAAAAACTGTCTAATTTACGTTTATAAAGTCTGAACAAAGCCATTACAAATTCCTCTTGCATTGCAGATGGGTTGTGGGTAATATTAGCAAAAAAAAGCCACCAGAAACAGTACACCAGCTGGACACCTTATTTCCAGTGTGCTAATTACACATAGTGTGCTTTTGCATGCTATTTATAATGGATAGTATGTAAATTGGAATGTAGGACATTTTTTCACACAGTTCTTCCAAACTTATGAACTCTAACTAGAAAAGGCTGTCCAAATGACTATTTAAAGGACAAGCACCAGTCCCCAAAGGCCACAGTTGTGTATGTGTGCTATAATCATCAATGCATGGCAGGTGTATTAAGTCAGGGTAGATGGCACTGTACACTTCATGCTGTATGATTACGGCTGCAGTCACTATTACTTCTCTCATGATTAGCACTAATGGAAGCTTCGGTGAGAGGAGTGATGCTAGGATTAGTTTAATTAGCATTGTTTTGGATGTAATGGCTCCCCTGTGGCTGTAGGAGGGAGCATTCACACGCGTGTGGGTGAGTGTACGCGCTCTGTTGCGAACATGCGCATGCATTTTAGGTAGACAAAACCGAAAGAAATTTAAGGCTTTTCGGTCGCATTTCTCTGCAAATAGAAGCTCACCCCTACGCATGCTGTCAGCAGCCAAAAACTGTGGCACGTTCGGTGATTAAACACCTTCTGCTGGGGAGATTAACAGCAACTTGGAAGCTGCTGGTGTTTACAGAGGGCATGACACAATTCAGGACACGTGAATGCAGAATAGATGAAGTCAGTGGTCTGACTGAGCCATCTAGTGGCTGTGGGATCTAAGGGCGCAGATGGAGCTCAAGGTTAGTGGTGGCAAAAAGGTAAACCTGCAATTTCTTTCTCTTTCTGTTCAATGTAGCATGCAGCAGCGCCCCGATCAACATGAACGTCCAGCACGTGAATAAGACAGCACTGGTGGTGCGATGGTCCCGCCCAGAGATCACCTATGACCCGCCGATTATCAGCTACCTCATTTCCTACAGCTGGACCAAAAACGACGAGTCATATGAGGAGACATACGTCAAAGGCAGTGATCAGAAACTGGTGAGAAGTCGCGTGTCCATCCGTCCGTCCTTGTGTGTATGTGTGGCGGTCAAGCAAATGTTTGTTTGTATATGGGACTATGATGATCTTGGTTAATATTTTCCCCACTCATGTTTCCCTGATTACATCAGCAGAAACAAAAAATCAATTCCAAGGTGAAACGAGTTAATACATTTTTATGAAAGGTTATGAAAACAGCCTTTTACAATAACATGCACAGATGAATCACACACACGAGACCGTAGACATTTATTAAGAAAATAAATAGGATTGATTATAATTGCATTTTGCCTTTAAGCAACAAGTGTTTCACATTTGAGTGAATTGCATGTTTGTGGCGGCTTGTTTTTAAGAAACAAACTGCGGGTGTTCATAGCTGCCCCCTGGAATATAAGGATATTGATATTAAGTCTGTAAAACCCACAGCTCGTCGATAATATCCTGTAATCGCTCATCTGCTAAAGCCCACAGAACCATGTTTGCAGAAGCGCAGTGAATGCGACTGTGAGTAAAGACCGCATTTTGGGCCGTCAGCAGGGGGCCGCAGCAGTAGATTTTGACCTTGGAGCCCGCCGTTTGAAAATACTAATGCACTGAAACTGTTTAAGTGCTCAAGATGTATTTTAGTATCATTTCTCTTGACTTTCTATCAGGCACACTGTGTGGTGTGACATTTATAACGGGCTGAGATTTCTGATTTTCTCGTCTGTGGGGGGTTCCAAGGAGACATAGGGGCGAGAAACAGAAACTCGTTTCTGTTCGCTTGGTTCCCGAACATTCCTGAAAGCAATTTTATAACAATCGCATCACATTTTCTACCTTCCTCGGTTTCTCTGTTCCTCATTTTCCTCTTCCTTTACATTTAAACTCTTTATTTTCAGTTTTGTTCCAGCTTTTCTCTCAAGATGCTTCTATCTGGGTTACATTTAGACCCTGACTAGATTTTTACAGGAAGTTCCTCCTAAATCAATAAAGAACCTACTGAGGAACTAGGAAGCTGTACTTACTTTCATTTATAATAAGGCAAAATTTTAAAGTAATATTTGAGTGGGAATCCTTTACGGAATGAAATACAGCTGAACTTGCATAAATCAGAAAGGTGTTGGCATGGAAAAGAACTGGCGCCATTTACTTAGCACAAGATTTACAAATGCCTCGAGCCCCCTGTTCATTGGACCCTGTGGAGGGGAAGTGAGCTATGGTAATGGCTATTGCTCATACACTTACAATTGTATTGAATCTTCATTTCTCACAGAGGAAATGAGCCTGCATGCGTAGGCTTGAAACAGCCGAGAGGTTAGAACAGGCCCTGATTAAGGGAAAGTTGTTAAATTCAGTCTTACCTGAGTGTTGAAGTAGATTTGTTTGTGTTGTGTGTGTACGGATGTAAATAACTGAATCTGTGGTCTCCTTTTACATGTTTAATTATTATTTATTTTAGCATTACAGCATGTTCTGACAATGCATTAACCGTAAGGATCTTTTCAACACATTTTACCATATTTGCATTCATGTTGCAGAATTCTGACAGAATTTTAATAGTAAACGAGAGACAAAATGTAAAAACATAAAACAGACAGTCTGTTTATTGTCCTGGCTTTGACTGATCTAATGCCCAAAAGTTGTTTTGTTGTTTTTGAAGATGTTGTCTAATTAATAAACATGCTCTACACACTACATTACAATTCATTTTAAGATTAAATATACATTTAGGATTAAATGTTAAATATGCACTAATTTGGGATTTCTCAGCAAAAAGGCTCGAATTAATTATCCCCATCTCCTACAATATAGTATCATAAACACATCCAGATGGTGTTGTGCTATTTATATCTCAAATCCGTAAGTGTTCACCATAAAAACAGCTTTTTTAAATGACGCAGTGCTGCACACCGAGTTCCGGTGTGTGTGTGTCCCTGCTGATCACCTCAGAGGTGCTTAAGGTGGTAATGAACGTTATGTGACAGCAGCGAGTGAGTGAGATTGTCTGTTTTCAATGCTAATGACTTAAGGAAAGAGTGTTGCTGTCAGTGAAAGAAAGAAGAACAAGCAGTTCACCTTCATCCTCCAGACCTCTGTCAGAAGAGCTGTGTGTGTGTGTGTGCACTGTTCTCCTTTTGTGACTTGACTTGAGACAGTACTTTTGAAGGCCTGTATTTTCTGCTTATAACAGGAAGCTGTGTTATCCTGGCGTGTGTGTGTGTGTGTTTGTGTGTGTGTGTGTGTGATGTCTTGACTTGAGACCTTACTTTTGAAGGCGTGTATTTCCTGCTTATAACAAGAAGTTGCGTTATCCTGAACTGTGTGTGTTTACTGTGTGTGTATTTCAGGAGGCCGTCATCACACCTGTGTCATCAGATGTGTTGTACCTGTTCCGCGTGCAGGCGGTGTGTTTGAATGACAAGCGTAGTGACTTTAGCCAAAGCATGCTCTTCAGAGGTACACATGCACACACAAGTTGCTTTTAAAGATTATTTCTAGTTGTTGTTCTCAGCGGTTGCTCTTTTTTACAGTTATTTTTGTTCTGTTGTAGCCAACACCACTAGGATATTTGAGGGTACAAGAATAGTCAAAACTGGAATGGTAAGTTCACCTCTGGCCAGCAGGTGGCAGCACTGTTTGCCTTAAAGGTCCAGACAGACAGGCATTAAATTGAACTTAACCTGTAAACAAAAACAAAATATGTCTATCACGCTTCTGTTATGTACATAATCTGGACAGTATGTACATTTTCACTATTCATGCAATAGCCAAATTTCTCACTACAAATTTAAGTTAGATTAACAAATTGTAGTAATTATTTTTATTACAAATTTATTACGTCTAAAGTTTAGACGTTAAAAAAAGTGTACAAAAGTTTGACTCCTGCAATCAAAACAGAGCTAAATAAAGTGTTATTTTTTTGTAGTGTGTAATATTATCTCAAACTGACATTTGGTCCTGGTCTGTATGTATCTGTCTCCAGCCAACTGTCTCCCCAGCCTCCTCAGCAGACATGGCACCAATCAGCTCTGGCTCCTCCACCTGGACCTCCTCTGGACTTCCCTTCTCTTTCGTTTCCATGGCGACCGGGATCGGCCCATCTTCCAGTGGCAGCCAGGCGACCGTAGCGTCCGTGGTAACCAGCACCCTCCTGGCGGGTTTGGGCTTCAGCGGAGGGGTCATCTCCTCCTTCCCCAGCTCCGTTTGGCCCACCAGACCCCCACCCTCCACTCCAACACCCGCCTCAACCCGTCAAACTCCAGCGAAGTCCGTTGTGACCACCCACGAAGCAACTTCCTCTCCACCCTTGGAAGCGGATACAACCACAGCTGCTGAGACTGACGGCTCTGATGATGGAGGAGAGAAGGGAGGAAAGGGTGAAGATGAAGATGGAGAGAAAAATGGAGAGGAAGAAGAAGAGGAGGAACAAGAAAAAGGTTTGGAGACTAAAAACAGCAAAGTTCCCGATGCGGTGGAAAAGCAGGTAAACGACACGGTGGCGAAAGATCCACCCACAGCAGCGCCAGATTCAACGGCCAAAGAGAAAGGAGGAAGCAGGACAGCAGAAAACAGCACAGTGCCATCTAGTGTCCCGGAGGACCACATAGAGAAAACCACAGAGAGAATCAGGGATGAGAACACACAGGTGCTGCCCACCAGAGAGCCAGAGGATGATGATGATAATGTCACAGCAGTAATGGAGGCCCCAGACAGCAAGGCTCAGACCAGCAAACCCAACAGAGAAGACCGAGGCCACTTGCCACCTTTCTCTATACATACAGGTTAGAGAAACCAACACTTTCTCATATATTGGATACTTTATCTCCATTTACAATACACTTTTTCCACGAGTGGTGGATAGAAACTGCTCATGTTTCAGCTAAATTAATAATTCCTGAAGCCAATTTGCCCAAATTGTTCAGCAAATTGTTATATTTTAATTATTAACATCTTTTGAAAGGAATACATTAAGGTTAAAAGAATAAATCATTAAATAATGATTAATAATAATGCCGTAATACATAAAAGCCATTAAAAGCAGACTGCAGAACACTGTGAATGTCTCACGTGTTTCAGCGCTCAAAAGGTCCTTGAATAATTACTAGTTTTTAAAGCAGGTGTCACTATTGCTTATGCTTAGACTTTTCAAAGCAAAACCTACTGTATGAAATTTACTTGGGGGCGACAAACATGCAGCAAAATTCCATACATTTCCATGTAGACGGGGTTAATAAGCAACTTTACAGAACATTGTGGCATCATGAGCAACACTCACATTTTCTTAATAGTAAAAGTAAAATAGTTTGGTATCAATGCTTTTGTCTTCTCACCTAGCATTGGGTTCCTCAGTGGCCTCGTCTGTGTGTCCCCTGTGAGCTCATGATTTCATCTCTGTCGTTTGTTTTTCTTTTATCTGCGTTCCTCGGTTTCCCCTTTGTCTCATCCTTCTCTCCCCTCATCCTTCTGTCTCATGATTCAACACATCCATTTGTTTTGGAGGCAGAGGCTTGGCCTACTTTTCCGGTCCAGAGAGGATGAGAGCAGAAAACATTTTCAGCTGCAGGGAGTTAAAAAAAAATGAAATGAGAGAGAAAACAGCGTAGTTACGTTCGCCAGTGTGTGTTTGTTTGTGTGTGTGTGTGTGTGTGTGCACTTGGCTGCAAGGTCCAGAGTTTCTGTGTCTGTTTCTCGCGTGGCTGTCAGTCTGTTTCTGGATGCGGTGAGGCAGGAGTGTGCAGGCAGTAGCGTGTCAGGATAGCAGCATGCAGCGGTTAGCAGCATGCTCCCCCGGACCACCGGAGGGGGGATGTGGGTTTCTGATCTCTCTGTTCTCATGATCGTGGTCTGAGTCTGTGGTTACTGCTGTCAGATTTGACCCTACAGTTTGGGATTGTGGTATGTTATGTGTGTTTATGTGTGAGTGTGTGTACACACTTGTGTGTGTGTGTGTGTGTGTGATTTTGGAAGAAGTTTATGAGATGTCCTTATTAATATAGTAAAACAAACCTGTTATGTCGCTAAACATGTCTGACTATATGTTATGTAGCATAATTATAAGAACTACTATTTATTAGTGTTTAATTGCATTAAATACTTTCATAATTGCATTAAATACTTTGAGGAAATCTTTGAAGTTTTAATCTTACACAATTCAGTTGTTGTACGTTTAAACAATGTTTTTTTACGTTCAAACCTTCGCCCAAAAACTCACTCGGTTTGAAAGCCAGCCTCTGTTTGCTATACAAACTGTGTGTTTACGGTAATGTGTGTGTCTGTGTTTCAGAGCGCACCATAGTCTCCAGTATGCACCCTGTGCCTGCTTCAGGCAGGATGGAGTGGATTATACCTCTGGTGGTGGTGTCCGCACTCACCTTCCTCTGCCTCGTACTTCTGCTGGCCGTTCTTGTCTACTGGAGGTGAGACACTGATCCGCACTGACAGATTCACTTGCTTTCTGACTCGCTGAATCACTGACAAACTGACAGAATGACTCACATAGTCGCTTTAGATGAATCACTGATTTCTTGAGTGACTCTTTGATAAATACGCCAGCGGTTCTCAGGTTGAATCTGGGAAAGTCTTACAGGCGAACGGTTTTAACCTGATGTGATGCTCTTAAACACTTCATCTGTTTTATTGCTTTAGAGTTTGACAGCTGTGTATGCTTGTGTCAATTTGAATCCTGTAGCTGGTGGTTTATCACTCTAGGGTCTCCGGTGTCCCCTGGGACCCAATAGGATGGAATGAAATCCAGTTAGAATGGTGTGGGTTGAGCATGTGTAAAGCGTGTGTGATGTGTCTCTGGTGACAGTAAGTGAGACAGAGAGACTTTAGTGTTTCCCTAGGGCATTGCTGAAATGATGGGGGTGCCACAGAAGTGGTTACCGAAGCCCTGTTGCCATGGACACACCTGAGACAGGGTGAAAGTGTCTCTTAATAAGATATATGTGTGTGTCTAGTCAAAGTTAATCTATTTGGGTTTATTCTTGTACAAATGCAGCCATGTAGTGTTTTTTATTTATAAAAACATAAACCAATGGCTTAAAAAAAACATAAACCAATGGCTTAAAATCATACCAAATGTTTTTTTTGTTGGTGAGGGTTAAGTTTAGGGGCGGGGTTAGTGGATGGGGATAATAGTCATTTAAAATTAAAATCTTTGCAAGTCCCCATTAACCACATATTCAAGTGTGTGTGTGTGTCTGGGACCCTTCTCCAGTGGCCAACAGATAAATTCTCTGATCACACAATCACCTAGTTCAGTTTAGCAAACAGCTCTGGCTCTGAAGAGCATCTGTGCTCTCTTCCCAGGTCTGGGCACTCCGCCCTGGGCCAGAGTCAGCCATCTGCTCCCTCCTCTGAAACTCAGGGGTTATGCAGCAGCAGGAGGTCCTGAAAAATGTGTGACCTCAGCCCAACCCTCTACTGTTTGACACCACTTACAAAATAGGAAAACAGAAAAATGTACTGTGTTTGGTGTGGATGTGTGCAAAGGATGCTGGGAAATCTGTGGGGAGGTCTGCTGGGTATAAGAACAGACTTCAGCTGTAACGTTCAGCCATTAACACGTTCACACACATGCACCATACACGTACCAATTAAAGTGTGTGTGTGTATATGTGTGTAAGCGTCATTAGGTCTAATCTGTTCAGCAGACTGACTAAGATTAGCCTCAGCAGTCCACACTAATGTCTTGTTCTATATCAGATCAGATATCTTTACCTTCTGCCACCTTACACAGTCTGTGTGTATGTGTTTTTGGCTCTGTGCTTTTGTGCCCTTATGTATACATGCATGCATTTACGTGTCTCATGTTATATTTGCACCATATGTTCACACCAGGGTGTATATGTGGAAATGTAATACGAGTTTATGGTACAGAATGTCCTCATTTAGATTTAGCTAAGTAAAGTGTGTGTGTGAGTGTGTGTGTTGGGGGCAGGGGTTTAGATTGCGTGTCTAAAGTCCACCTGGAAACATTAACTAGGATGTGATACTTCCTGTGACAGTCTTATGGAAACAATCTAAGTGAAATAATCATTTATCCCTCACATTGTCTTTCCCACCTTATGCTCTTCACCCTTTCCTCTCTTTAGTTATAATGTCTTGTTCTCGGCCTGTTCTTCTTTAACCTATCCCTGTTTTCTTCTGAAAAAGAGATGGAAGGTGTTCACATGTCTCCTCAGTTTGACTTCATCAAGGACACAGAAACACTCTCTCTGTGCTAAAATCTAGCCTGTCTGCCTAGACATTTAAAAGGATTGTTGAGACTCCAGATGGAAAAACTGTAGGGTGCACAGTTACACAAAATTGCGATCCTTTTATGGCCAAAAAGTGTGTGTCATCACAAATATATAATATGTTATATACAGAGAGTGTTTACTGCATATAGAGTATATACTGTATATAACTATGGTATATAACTGTATATAACTATAACTATTATGTATATAACTGTATATAACTATAACTATTATTTATAAATGTATATGTATAGATTTATATTTATAAATGTAACTTTTTGTAATTTAATATGCATAATGTATCTATTCTTGTGCCATAGTAACTTATATAATTTAGGTATATTTGCTTGTATAATAAGGTATAATTCACCCATTGAAATGGAGTTGTCATATTTTATTTTCTGGGGAACCCAAAAAATGTTATTCTGAGAGGTACTACTGTGATTTTGTGTCTTTATAAAGGGCCAATGGGTGCCACTGTGGTTTGGTTGCCATTGTACGTCAAAATATCTTTTGTGTTCTTTAAAATCACAGTCATAAAGGTTTAAATAACATAATGATGAAAAAATTCTCACTGTTGGTATCCCTTTAATCTCAATGTGTCACACAGGTTTTTGTAATATTTTGTAAAATCTAATGTGTGAGCTTATATATGTGTTTTACATACACTTTTGTATATAGGATTTCTGTATGCCTTCTATGAACAATAGAATTCTATGGTAGAAAGTAGATGTATGTCTATGTATGCAGTTGACAGCAGGGCAGGTCAGCTCTGTTTGAGGCAGAGCTAGCGTGTCCACAGAAGACACAAAGCCAATAACTTAATCACTGCCACGTAGCAGCGGACTAAAACATGTTATACATAATTCACATCAGAATCATTTAATGACTTTAGCATTGTGTTAAACCCATGTGATTATTCATTCAATGCCACACAATAAATGTATCCGGCACAATGTCCAGTTTGACTGGTTAAAGTAGTCTTTGTGCTTAATTACCTAAAGCATTTCCTGCTCGGCCCGGTCCTGCTTTTGTTCCACAGATCAGACCTGTTAAGCATGAAATTTCACAGTGCCTTTAGGGAGGGTTTCTCTGACAGCTTGTCTGAAGATTATTCGCAGCGGACAGTTTTATGTTGTAATTTATGCCGGCTTAAAAGGAACAGTTGAATTGAAAATTGTTGAGTAACTTGCCTCCAAACCTGTATGACTTCTGTGAGAATGAAAAGAGGAATTGTGGGGAGTTAATCACAATTAAAAAACAGTGACCAGGGGCTGTCAAGCTCAAAACAGGACAAAAAGTGATAACTTTGTCTGACAAACAAACTGAAGTTTATCTCTGTATTTGCCCTGTATAATTATATCTGTGGGGAGGTTAACAGTCACTGTATCTGTTTACTTTTTTGTATGGCCTTTGTGTTAGCTCAATTGGTAGAGCATTGCGTTAACACCGCAAAGGTTGTGGGTTCGATCCCAGGGGAAGGTAAGTCCTGATAAAAATATGTGTACCTTGAATTCACTGTAAGTCGCTTTGGATTAAAGCATCTGCCAAATGTATGGAAAGGAATTGTTATGTAATCTTTATTAAATCTGTCATACAGATTTGAAACAACATGTTTTGAATAAATGATTAGATAATTGTCTGTTTTTATGGAACCGCCCCTTTAAATCTTGTTGAGTTTAAACTTTGTCCGGCCTTGAACTAGCCTTGCTAGTTTTGTTGTTACTTTTATGCTACGTTGCGGTTTTGTACTTTTTATTCTAGTCAGAATGAAGAGAAGTTAAAAAGAAAAGAATGGAGGAATTGAACAAAATAGTGTCCAGCTGGAGGGGTGTGTGTGTGTGTGTGTGTGTGTGTCCAGAGGGAAAGGCAGCAGGTGTCTATGGTTTATCAGATCAGTTCTGGACTGATCTGAAGTCAGTGGACTGTTCATGTCTGACCTGGCAGCTCTAGCTCTTGTGTAAAGCCCTGTGTGTGTAATACGTCAGGACCAACCCTCTCTCCACCCCTCTCTCTCTCTGTCTCTCTCTCTCTCACACACACACATACACATTTCTCTCTCACTCGTTTGCTCAGCGACAGCATGTGGATCCTTCAGTCTCCTTCCACTCTTAAAATCCCTCGTTCTTTGCAGGGATGAACAGCTTATGTTCTCTGCTGTGCATTAAATACAGGTAGGACACACAAAACTCCTGTTGGCTTACTGAGCTCATGTCCAAAACATGGGCTTTTGGTAACTTTAGAATCTCCCTTTTTCTGTTTCTGTTTGTTTGCTTTCTGGCTGTAGATTTAGCTTTTTAGAGGGAGCTTTTCCCTTATCTCTTAAAAGCTAAACAAAAGAAGCCAAACCAGTTTACGGCTCTTACACTTGATGCCTGTGGCAGATGTCTGTTATCCTGACTGTGTGTATATTAGTCTGTTAGAAAATGAAATGTTTTCTTTGTTTCATTGAAGGAGATCCACATACAGACTTCAAACAGCCTGGCTGTAGATGTTTAGTTAAAAATTTAAAGTTAGAAAATCTTTCACATGGGAAATGTGGGTTTGTTAACTTATAGTAGCTATATTTTGGGACAAATGTGTCTTCAGAAGTTAGCTTAATCTTTCTGTAGCCAGTCTTTCTTTAGAGACTTTTCAAAAGGTACAAATAATAAGTAAATACTGTGATTATTATTATTATTCCATAAATGTATAAGGTAATATTTTAGGGTTTGGTCTAAGCTCTAGTCATTATGATTACATGTTTAATAAAACAATGTCTGAATTTCAGTATAAATGAGAAGATCACTCAGAAAGGAGAATTCTGTCATTGTGCGCTTACCCTCATGTTGTTTCATGTAACAACAAATAAGAGGTTTAGCAGAAATCCGAGCTGCTTTTCTGCGTACAATGAAAGTGGATGGTGACCAGGAAGTGTCAAGACCACAAAAGGACAAAAACAACACTATAAACGTTTTAAAAAGCTGTTTAAATGACCATTCAGTGTTCTGTGTAAGAAAAAAATGTCAGGTTAGATAGTGAAAAAATTGTGAACTGTCCCTTTAAGAAAGCATGCGTATTGACCCTCAGAGAAAAGAGTGTTTGAAGTGTGTAGCTGTAATCTGTGTTTGAAGTGTTTGATTTGCTCTTTGGATAGAGGGTTCGAAGTTCACCTGGATCCTGTCAGAACCCCAGCAGCATCTGTGTTTACTCTGGTGGGGATTGTTACCTAAACCACACCTGATGGTGACATTAAAGCACAGCTGATGTGCTCTTCAGTGGTTGTTATGTCATTGACTTCCCTTCTTTTATTTCTGTCTCTCAGGAGGTGTTTCCAAACGGCTCATTTCTACGTTGAGGACAGCAATTCTCCCAGGGTTGTGCCCAATGAGAGCATACCTGTTATTCCCATTCCAGGTAGGCTTTATTAAATCAATCTCAGATCAGTCAAACATTTGTCTTAAAGCTAAAGTCACACCCCACACTGATCCAAGGTCAGGTGTGGTCATTGATAACACAGAGCGGGTGCTTTGATATGATCTAACGCTGATGTGTTGTTACAAACTATTCTGAGCATTTTGTGTTTTTTACTTGTTGCATTATGGGTAATAGGTTGGATTATATAAGGTTTTATATAATTGTGTGTGTGTGTGTGTGTGTGTACCTTAATTCTGGGCTCTCCACAGACCGTTCTTCTGTGCGATTAGTGTAATGACCCGTGAATGTAAAAATCCATGCCTGCATTGATTTTGACATGAAGTGTATCTGATGAAGTTTTCAACTGCTGGAAAACAGGCAGAGAACCAGCTGCACTCACAAACAAGCTTTGAGGGTATAGCGCCGTCTTGTGGTTGCCATAGCATTTTTATTGTATTTTGTGGTGTTTGCAAAGGTAAACACCACTGTTATTGTCGCAGGTAAACATCACTGTTAATAATTCACATACTTCAGGTTTGGATTTAAATAACCCTGTAATACATGGTTGTCAACAAATACATAGACAAGACCAAACATTTACCAATATTTGGTGTTTTAAAAATTGACGTTGATTCTTGTTTACTGTAAATCTAATTTGAGATCTAAATATTTGAGGGCTAAATATGACTGAGTCAAATATAGAGTATATGTTTGAGGAAATGCAGTTTTGTTGGGTTATACAGGGTCCGTTTGATTACCAGAGAAAATAAGTGACATTTATCCTTGACTTTCTGCATACACACAAACTTATGCATGCACACATCCGCACACACAATTTTGCATGCACACATAACTACACACACCCAAACTCTTCTGCATGCACGCACATATACACACTTCATGCACGCACTTGTAGCCATGAAGGGCAGGAGCTGGGAAAATAATTTAATCTCTATGGCCAGTATCTGACTTTGACTCATGGTCTGTGAGGGTAAATTATTAGAACAGCAGAGGACAGAATATGGGGTCTGAAGATTGCAGGTTCGATTTAGTCGCTGTGGTGGAATGCATCCGGCACCTGTGGCCAAGATCTTAATGCAGTGAGAGCCATTGATTTTCTTAGGCTTTCTCATAAGCCTTTAATTGGAACCAATTTTCATTGTGACGCTGTGGCACAGTGCACAATAACTGAGGCATGGTGCCCTCAATCCAATTTGGGCATCTATGTGCCAGCTTGGCTATGACTTGGCTTGGTATTTACAACAATCTATTTAGTGTGTGCAATCTCTCTCTGTCTCTCTCTCTCTCTCTCTCTCTCTCCCTGTGTCTGCCTGTCTCTCTCCTGTCAAATAGGGCCATCAGTTTCTGGTTAAATCTCTCAGTCTGTATCTGGAGTGTGTACCTAGTATCGTTGCTGTTACACTATACTCTACTGCTATTGTGCAATACTGTACTATCATATACTAATGTAGTCATAGACAAGGTATACAATAATAAGGTATACAGGTATACAAAGGTATATAAAATTATACATTTTTAAAACATTTGTGAATGTTTAATTTTTATTATGTAATTTTTCAAAGGGCATAAAACAGTAGCAGTAGTGTGTGTGTGTGTGAGTTTGTGTGAGTGTGTGTGTGTGTGTGCACGTTGTATTTAAATTTATTTTTGGCTTTACGGGCTCTGTGTACATAAACAGATCTGAGGGGCATCATGTAGTTTATTGCGTGTGTCAGTTGTAGAGTGTGAGTCTATTTAGATTTTCTCTCTCACCTCTGAAGTCGAATCCTGATCCTTCAATAGTCAGCCTAATAATCACAGTGGCTGCAGTTAAGAAGGATCTACATACCAGCACTGGATATACTAACCTTCTGTTTAAAACTATTCTGCCTTTCCTGCAGTGGCTGTGACTAGAAACCTTCAATGTTACTGTCCGTGCCACAGTATCATAGATGGGGTCAGCAAGGTCCGCTCTGTGACCTCATTTCCTGTTTTATGTTTGTTCATGTCACATGTCCACAAAATAGACAATAGATTTCCTTTTTTGCTCTCTTTTAGATGATATGGAGGCCATTCCCGTCAAGCATTTTATCAAACATGTATCAGAGCTCTATTCCAACAACCAGCACGGATTCTCAGATGAGTTTGAGGTAAGATCTTCAAAGCACTCACCTCTCACAGAAGTATGACTGTACACAAGCTCTCTCAGACTTTTGTAAACAGTGGTTCTGTCTTGCATAGTTCCGACGGTCTCGCCGTAGTGGTTCATTTGACAGGTTCTGGTGTCTGTCTGTGAACAGCTGGGCCGGGATCCCTGTGTGGATGTTTGTTATTTCTGGCAGAGCTGCCCTGCAGGACGAGCCAGCTGAACTCACGCTCCGTGAGAATAAATGAGGCCTGAGCCGGGCCGTCTTTTTCATGAGTTTTTGGGATTCTGTCGGATGTGTGTGTGTTTTCATGGAGCTGGGAGCCAGAAAACCATAACAGTTCTGTCGGGCAAATGTGACAGCAGTTTGTACAAGAATGACTGGTAATTAGTTTTCCATTGAGTCTTGGGCCACGGCATCTGCTTGTCCTGTCGGAATACAACTGGATATCAGTGAACAATCTGAGGTCTGTGGCCTCCCATCACCTGAAAGTCAGGGCTGCTTGTACACACACACACACATATATTAATTAGATATTGCATTTAATTAATTTTCACTGTTGTTTTCACTGGAAAACTGTAGAATCAAAAACGTTACATATTACCACCCTATGTAATAGATTTTTGGACATGTACTGTGGTAATGTATTCTATTAAATACTTAAAACATATTGCATGTGACATACATGTTAGATATCTATGGTGCCTTCTGTACACAATGTATGTGTTTATCTGTATATGTACCATGGGACGCAAACCCACAACCTTGGCGTTGCTAGCACTAAACTCTGATTAAGCCTCATTTTCAAGTTGCCCTCAAGTTCACGTAGATGTATCAGTAAAGTAACCACAGGTGTACTTCAAAACACATCAGCTTCAGTGTAGATATTTTCACTAACATAAGCATATCTCTCCCTCACTTTTTCTTTCTATGGTGGGTAGATTCAGCTCACCCTGTGAAGCTTTAATGTGAGGAGGGGAGGTGTGGGTCACCGAGGTTGTTGCAGGGCCCCATATTCAGCCCCCTGATTGACACCAGGGAAGTGGCCCAGAATATGTGTGTGTGGACTTGCTGGCATTGGGAAGTGGTTCCAATGGGTTTTACCTCAGTGGAGTTCTTTAGCTCCTAACCCTTTCTCCCCCAGTGCTCGCCTCCTCTCACCCTCCCCTCATTGAGCAGAAAGAAAGAGGGAAGCAGCTGAGCCAAAACCCTCTTTTGGACGGAGCTTCCAGGGCCCCTGACAAGTGGCTTTGTGCAGCCCAGCCAAAAAAAGGCCATAACTGGGGTGACAGCGATCATGGGAGCCAGAGAGGAGAGGAAGGGCATTGGCTAGGCTTGGAAAGGCACAGGGATTATGTGTGGGCCGGGTATGAGTTTACAGGGGAATTCTTGAGAGGAAAAGCCAGGAATGATTCAAAAGAGATAAAAAAGAAAGAGGCCACTTGGAGAAGTTTGACATTCTGCTGAGAGAGAGAGAGAAAGAGAGAGAGACAGAGAAACAGATGGAGCCCTGAGTCTGAGAACAGCAGCAAAGCTCAGGCGCATATACATTTTTTATAAAGTGTTATACAGCTTGATTTTGTTACATGCTGTCTATTATAGGTGTATGTTGAATGAGTGTATTATAAATATAACATGAAGTCAGCCCTATTTTCTTAAATGCTCCTGTTGATATAATTGCCCACATAAGTTTTTTTTTTTTTTTTGCACTGATAATAGCAAAGGATTGTGGGTGGGGATAGGTAATATTAGCCAGTTACATCATAGTTTAATATCTGTATATGGTTTTCTTTATATTTTTTATGAACACCACTGTCACCTGAGATGGGAACATCCTTACGTAAATGTTGACATATAACTGATGTTCTGTGAAGTCTGCAGATCTTCTCTCTTGTTAGTCAGGTTAGTTCAGATGAAGGTAAGCAGAACCCAGACAGGTGCTAGTATGCGGATGATAGCAAGTCAACAGCCTGCGGCAAACTGTCAAATGTCTTGCGGTTTAAAACACGCCCTCAGCATGCAATATATACAGCCAAACACGCATATCTAATGCTAATGTACACATGAAAAAATTATTGTATATAACATTTAAAATGACTTTTATGTTTTTATTGAACAGCTGTTATAGATGGTGTGTGTGTGTGTTATTAGGAATAATTCTGTGCTGAGGCTGATTTACATTCTACCCATAGAATATATGTGTTATAAGTCTATAGTTTATATTACAAGATTAAAAAGCATTCCAAAAAAGTACCTCCTTACTCAATGTGCACTTCAAAATGTGTGAACATTATTGCATGTTCCCACACAGATGGTAATTTATTAAACACATTTATTATTAAACACATTTAATAATGCCTTTCTGTGAAGGTTAGGTATAGGAGTAGTGTGAGGGTTAGGGGATGGAAAACATTATCTGTACAGTATAGAATTATGTCTATGGAAAGTTTTTTCAAAGCATTAAACCTTTGGTGGTGTGTGTGTATCTGTGCCTGTGTAGGAAGTGCAGCGCTGTACAGCAGACATGAAGATCACATCAGAACACTCCAACCACCCTGACAACAAGCACAAGAACAGATACATCAACATCATAGCCTGTGAGTTTATCTCTCTCTCTTTCTCTCTCTCTCTGACAGGCACATCAATCAAATCTGTCTGTAACTATTCATCTCTTGTTCTCCCCCAGACGATCACAGTCGAGTGAAACTCAGGCCTCTGGCTGGCAAAGACTCCAAACACAGCGACTACATTAATGCCAACTATGTGGATGTGAGTGACATCTACAGTCCACATTAATTACAGCCTTCCTATATGTATGGTGACCTTATTAAATGTGTGTGGGATGTATATTTGTAAATGTCTCTACTCCACAGGGCTATAATAAACCCAAGGCGTATATCGCAGCACAGGGTCCACTCAAGTCCACATTCGAGGACTTCTGGAGGATGGTGTGGGAGCAGAACACTAGCATTATAGTCATGATCACCAACCTGGTGGAGAAAGGCAGAGTGAGTTGGCATGGCTAAGAATGGGTTAAAATGCTCGCTGCTGAACAGGCATTGATGTTGTGTGTAAACGAGCAGTTACGTGTTAATGTGCCGTGATGTCATAGCCACACCGATTTCTGATTGGTCCATTTTTACACCTTAGTTCCCATATATGGACATAAATAGACAGGGGAAGATCTTTGAGAGTTAAATTCTACATACAGAGCACACCTAAGACTTTTATATAACATTACAAATTAAACAATAATTCTCTATTTATGTCTCACAGAGAAAATGTGACCAGTACTGGCCAACAGAAAACAGTGAGGAATACGGCAATATTGTGGTGACGCTGAAAAGAACCAAAGTAATGGCCTGCTACACGCTACGCATCTTCACCATCAGAAACACCAAAGTAAAGAAGGTAAAGAATCTCTGCTCCTGTCCTTCTTCTCATTCATCATTTACACACATTTCAACATAAAACAAACAAGACGGCAGTAGTTGCCCATCTCACGCTTTGACCTGATTTCCTCTGCCACCAAGTGGAATTGCGACGGTTTGAGCATTAAAAGCCAGAGGAAAAGTCTTAAGAAGCTTTATTTGAGGTCTTGGCCTTCACGGTGTTAGTGAAAGAGTGATCTGCGCTCCCTGCAAATCCCTTTCATGACAAACTGAGCCGCACAAAGGCCACTGCAGAGTTGAGAGGGGCTTTATATAGCAGAGATGTGAGTTCAGGTGTCGCCTTTTGGTGTGTGTGGAAAAATATTACATTTGTATGATAATAATATTAGAAAGCTGACACGCTTCTTCACTGTAATATCAAAGAAAGTTTGAATGTCAAGTGAGCTTTGTGTAAAGACTTGGTTGTGTTGGTTGACTGTGAGAGACATACAGTAGGGATGCAGTACGTGTTATATTGACACATATGAGTATGTTTTCAGAAAGTGTAATTGTTTTGCTATACTATTAAGTGCCAATTTAATAGCATGTGAAACCTTCAAAAATGTCTCAAATAATGAAAATGCATTCAGATAATTAATTAATAAATATACTGTATATTGTCCGTGTTTATGTTTTTGTATGCCAATTTGTTTAGTATGTTTTGTTGTTTAGTCTATCTGTTATGTATGTCTGTGTATATGTAAGTGTTGCCATGGAAGTCATATGTAATAATATATATGTGTGTGTTTTAATAGGGTCAGAAGGGTAACGCTAAAGGCCGTCAGAGTGAGAGAACAGTCCTACAGTACCACTACACTCAGTGGCCAGATATGGGCGTCCCTGAATACACACTACCTGTTCTCACCTTTGTCAGGAAGTCCTCAGCTGCACAGACTCCAGAGATGGGACCTGTGCTTGTACACTGCAGGTAAATGTTGTGCACACACACAACTGCCATGATTTATCGAACTTGCTGAGAAGACCAGCTTGGACCAGTTGGAATTTCAGTTATAATTCAAACTGGTTTAATCTGGTTAAGTGATTTTCTGGTGCTGTTATGTGACAAGTGGTGGACCAGGACCGCCATTTTGTTCACCAACAAGAAATATTGGGTCAACCTGATGGAACGGTTGGACCATGAGATACCTTGGTGTGGACACCAACATACCAGCATCTAGTTCTGAAGACCAGCGTCCAAAGCTCAACACATGCTTTTCCACAGGGTAAAAAATGCAATAAATAAGCTCGTTTGTTTGTTTTTTGTGTGTTCTTCAGTGCTGGTGTGGGGAGAACAGGAACCTACATCGTAATTGACAGCATGTTACAGCAGCTGAAGGATAAAGGCTCAGTAAACGTGCTGGGCTTTCTCAAACACATACGAACTCAGAGAAACTACCTGGTCCAGACAGAAGTGAGTCACCAGCGTGCCCCAATTCAGACCAGTCTTGCTTGTTTGTGGTCGCCTAGAGTGTCTCATTACTTCTCTGCTGTCTCCGTGTTCAGGAGCAGTATATCTTCATCCATGATGCCTTGGTAGAAGCTATTCTAGGGAAGGAAACAGAGGTGAGCTCCAGTCAGCTGCACAGTTATGTAAACAGCATTCTGACGCCGGGCCCCGGAGGCAAAACACGACTGGAGAAACAGTTCAAGGTGGGGACTTTATCTTTTCTCTTCTCTTTGCAGAACACCTGAAAAGTCATAAAGTAAATGTTCAATAGCAAATGAAAATGTGTCTGTTGCTGTGGGACAATAGAACGCTTGCTGAATTTAAAGATGAAGTTTGCAATTTATGGGCCACTAAAATAGAATGCAAGAACAATGGCTGCCCTCATTCATTTTTATTCACAGCTTCAGGTGAGCTGTTAGTGAAATAATATAGGGAATTTGGAATGAGGGTATAGGGAGCTGTTTCGAACACAGCCACATGACTTGTTTTTAATTCCTGAACACTTCTATTGGTCAAACAAATAAATAGTCCTGTCCTGTAGTTACACCATTAGTCGAGTCAGTGTTGCTTTTTTGGCTGGTCAAGATACTCACAGAAAGCAATGCATATTAAATCTACATATGAAGTTAGCTAGTTAGGAAAAAAACATTATAAAAGACAAACCTCTCTGGATTTGTTGTAGGTTGAAGGTTTTCCTTTGACATGAATATAAAACTCAACCCCAGTCTGACAAGTTCTGTGAGGGTAAATTTATGAAGTTCACTTGAATTTCATGAGTTCATAAAATGTTTTTATTGAGCCCTGAAATTCTGATTTTATATGGTTCCTTTTGGTCCAGCTTCCATTTCTGTATATCGCTAGACATAAATTTTTATTTGCTAGCCTACAACTGGACAAAATTCCTTTCTGTTGAATTCATAAGGTTGGAGTTGCGGGTTGACGAAGAATACCGTCACTTTGAAATAAAGAAATATTGTTTTTCTCTCTTGTGTTTTTGCAGTTGGTGACTCAATGCAATGCCAGGTTTGTGGAATGTTTCAGCGCTCAGAAAGAATGCAACAAAGAGAAAAACCGCAATTCTTCTGTTGTCCCATGTGAGTAACACAAACAAATTTATTGTGGATTGGATTCAATTTTTTATTTACTATGTCCAGGGCCATTCGCTAAAGCCCTTCTCTGTAATATATTGCACCAAATGTGCTTGCAACACTCTTTCAGCTAATTAGATCACATAACTGACCTACTTTCTAATTCCGCCACCTGATTGGCTGGTTTTGTCCCTCTCAGCGGAAAGAGCGCGTGTTGGTCTTGCACCGTTGCCGGGAATGAAAGGCACTGATTACATCAATGCATCTTACATAATGGTGAGTGCCCATCACCCAGCATAGTTTTACTTTAACCTGTAATTTATTTTAAAGTAACACTGAATGAATGAGGAAAAAATAAGACACACATTGGCTTGATTAAAAACCAAAGCTCTTAGTGTCTTGACCTCTTCTATAACAACAGGGCTACTACAGGAGCAATGAGTTCATCATTACCCAGCATCCTCTGCCTCAAACCACTAAAGACTTTTGGAGGATGATCTGGGATCACAACGCTCAAATCATAGTCATGCTGCCAGACAACCAGGGCCTGGTGAGTATATAAGACCAGCTGCATAAGTTTCTCTTAGGGGCCATAAACACTATTTTTACATAAACAAAAAACTTAATGCATTTTGGCTATAATAATATATACAGGAAATAAAATTTTGGGAGCCAGAAAATGCAAACTTTTGTAAATGTGTTTTCAAGTTTTTTTTTTTTTATTATATTGTTATTGTAAACAACAAAAATACACATTAGTGAAACAGTGCCATCAGGCACTTATGTATTTAGTCTAGTAAGATCGCCAAGGATATTTTAAGATCCCACCTTGAGGATCTCAATGTTGTAGTCTGTAGACCTGAAGGTCACGTGACGGATCATATTTTAGGCAGTGATGGGAGTTGTTGAAAAGTCATTGATTGCTGGGCATGGATGTTTGCTCACACATAGGTTTGTTCCCTGCAGGCAGAAGATGAGTTTGTGTACTGGCCGAGTCGAGAAGAAGCCATGAACTGTGAGGCGTTTACAGTCACTCTCATCAGTAAAGACAGACTCTGTCTCTCCAATGAGGAGCAGATCATCATTCATGACTTTATCTTGGAGGCCACACAGGTGTGTGTGTGTGTGTTTGGAATTGAGTTGGAAATTTCTTTTTTTTTTAAATGTGTCATTTTATTTTTCATATCATTTTTTTATATTACCATCATTGCTTAGAATGCTTGATATTTTATTACATAATGATGATAATTATAGTTTTTGTATTAATAGTTTTAATAGTTTTTGTATTATTGTTAAATTGCATTAATCTCATCTTTTCTTAACATACTAGCACTGATTATTAATCTTAGTGGCCTTCACTAGAATACTTCTTAAGGGTATGTTCAGTAAGTCATATGTGTAGTGGAGGTCTCTCGCTCAGTCTTTCTCTCTTTGTTTCAGGACGACTATGTTTTAGAGGTTCGTCATTTTCAGTGCCCAAAATGGCCGAACCCTGATGCCCCCATCAGCAGCACATTTGAGCTCATTAACGTCATCAAAGAAGAGGCCATGACCAGAGATGGACCCACTATAGTGCACGACGAGTCAGTACAGACTGTAACATAACCCATGATGCTATATTGTGTTACCTGTAATTCCAAAAACTAGGATAAATGCATCCTAAATGATACTACTTTAAATCATTATGCATAGTATGCATAATGATTAAATTAACATTACCCACAATCCCTTGCACCACACAACATAATTGGTTTGTGTTGCAACAGCTTGCTGAAGTGATGACAATTTGATTCATGACTTTAAATGACATCAACATACATTAACACCTATTCAGTACAAGATTATAAAAGTATGCAAATTGATATTCAGTCTTAAAAAAAACTGTTAATTTCATTTTAAAGATTCAATGGAGGCTTTAGTTCAGTCTCAACCATCACTGATTGGAAACAAAAGAGCTTCTATTTACAACCACAAAGAGTTCAGGATCCTTCTAGCCAGAAGTTACTGTGTATCAAACACTAGGGAGGCTGGGAGTACAGAAACAGCTTCACAGAAGAGACGGAAGGTCTTAACTTCTATGGGAGGAGCATTCGACTGACTAGCATATCTTTAGCACTAATGAACACGACATTAATTAAGACAGCCATCTTTTTAAAACCTCTTAGGGGTGATACTATGGTAACATTAGACTCCTCAAAATGCTCAATTAGCGCGCCTTGCTCTATCAGATGAGACAAACACCTCATTAACATAATGAATAAACATGAAGGGGTCATTTTGTTGCAAAGTGATACGTGTTGTTATTAAGGGACACTCGTTAGGACTAATTGAATCACAGCACTTTAGGGTATCAAACAATGGAAACAATAATGGATTTGATTTCCATGGAGTATCTGGTGGGAGAGACGGATAGCAAAGAAAGAGCAGATTAGCTGAAACGGAACAGGAATCAGATCTGTAGATATAGAAAACTGTAGTTGGTAATTAGCTTAATCACACACAGGAAAATTACTTTAAAAAAATGGTTGTTCCATATATCTGGCCTGACAGGGTTTCATTAAATAAACACATAGCAACAAAAATGTTCATAAAGAATTTAGTTTTTTCACAAGGGCCGGAACTATTCATTTTATAAATATATGAAATGGATCATGTACTAGGAAGCCATTTATTTAATTTAATTTACACATTATCCTGTTTATTACATGGATACTTACCAAATAAATGCATACATAGCCCTGGAATGTTAATGATATTATACTGTGCTCAGTATCACATAATGTGAATAGTTTTGGATATTTATTTCCATTAGACTTTCATTAGGCTCAAGATCAGGATTAAGTTAAACTCAAGACTAGATTAAGGTTAGGTTAGGGCTTGGTTTTAACTGTATGCACTGAGGGTCGTGTGTTGTGTGTGGGCAGGTTTGGAGCCGTGTCTGCTGGGATGCTCTGTGCTCTCACCACACTGTCCCAGCAGCTAGAGAGTGAGGGAGCTGTGGGCGTCTACCAGGTGGCCAAGATGATCAACCTCATGAGACCTGGAGTCTTCACCGACATTGTGAGTGTTTATATGCAGCATCAGGATTACATTCCGGAAGCTTTGAGCGAAACGCTGTTGTTTGAGAGGAGAAAATATTACTCTGCTTATCACCAGTTCGGCTTATTATACAGGACAATAAAAACTCCTGAGCGTTTATGGTCGGATGTTAAAATCTGTCTAAAAATATGCTGAGGTGGTAATATAATTTGTTTTGGTTTTTTTATGTACTAAAACATCTGGTATGATTTAAAATGGCTGTAGGGTTTGGGCTTGGCTTAACAAGGTGCATTAAATCTGAATTTGATTGGTTAAATAAATCAGGTTTCATTGCATTTTTTTTATCTTTTCTGTTTGTATCTGTGCTGTTGTTTACAGTTGTGGGTATCTAGTTAGAAGTTAGTTTTATTGCTTTGAACAAACCCCTCAAGTATTAAAGTTTGCCTTGTAGGTTATGAGAACATACCTCAGATGAGAGCTTAAATCATGTAGGTTTGTTTTTTTTTGTCTTATGATTTTTGCCTGGCAGAAGATTAGCCCTATTAGCCACATTAGCCCTATTAGCCACATAGCAACTTCCTGACAACCACTCTAGCACTGTGATGGCATTGTGTTCTCTGAATCTACTGAAATGTTTTGATTGTAACTGTAGTTCTCTTTGATAATAAGTCCATGTTTCTGTGTCCTCAGGAACAGTACCAGTACCTTTACAAAGCTATGCTCAGCCTGATAGGCACTAAAGAGAACGGATCCAGTCCCATGTCCTTGGACAGGAACGGCAGTATGGCCATGTCTGATGAATCGGACCCCGCAGAAAGCATGGAGTCCCTCGTCTGAAGCCCCCAAACAGGCATGAAGAGGCACTTAATCTAACTTTGTAAAACTTCAAGGACTAAGACAGACTTTTTCTGAGGCCTTTTTTGCCAGAACTCTTGGTTAAAAGAATAACCTGATTACTTTTTTACACTGATAAAAAGTTTTTGATATTTATTTTTTCGCCATTTTATGTCTTAATGTTATCCTACTGAACATTTGCACCGACGTTTTTGAGTTCACAACAAACGAAACGAAACACAGTTCTGTCTAGTTTGCACTATGAAAATATCAGTGTTACTGCCTACAGCCATCTCACCATCATTATCCGTCTTTCACATCGTCTCTCGCTCTTTCTGCCCTTGTTTTGACATTCCGTAGTACAGCTCCAAGGCTTTCCAAACAATCACCGCAAACAAAAAACATTTTCTACAGGCACCTCGAATGAAGGAAGATGAGATTAAATTCATATCCTACGTCCAGCTTGCGAAGACCCGCCACACAATTTACAGCTGACCATATGAGCAATATGGATTGTTACGTTTTTGTTTGTTTGTTTGTTTGTTTGTTTGCTTAGGTAATTTTTCGCACCCCAAATAGTATATCTATTCATTACTCTCCTATCAAACCCATATTTTACTTTGTAAAGGTGGTATTAAAACAGCTACTGTGAACTTTTGTATGATTCATACTCTGCTTTTAATATATATGAATATATGGTATATCATGATAACTTGTGCTTTTGTAAATGTTAACTGTCACTACGAGCAGCCCTTACCATTTCCAACTGGCTCACCTCAAGGATCCTCGAAGGTGTTGTGGAGCCTGTGACCTCTTTAGCGCCCCCTGCTGGTTCTCCACTGCTTCATGCTGCAAGCTGCTACTTAGTGCGGAATAGGTAATAAAATGATGTGACGCGTTACGTATGGACTCATAACGTAGGAATTAATTATTTGTTAATTTTCCTCTTAATGTTGTCATTTATTTTGACGGCTCTTCATTGTTCTGGTTTGTTTTTGCTGACAAATCCGTCCCATACCTATCAAAATAATGTATACAAGTCTCTCGATGCCTTCTGTACAGTCTCAATTCACCTCCGCAAATGTGTGTATGTGTGTGATATGTGTGTGTTGTGTTTAGTATTGACTGGTTTTACTGGAAAATTTAAGCATCCACATGAAACTATAGAATCGGTCCAAGCATTTCATCACTAAACAGACTGCTAGTATAATTGAGTTTATTTCATGTTGACTGTAATATCATAAACAGTTCTCTCATGCCATAGAGCACAATGGCCTTGCTAACCGTACATTAGAATCCGTCTTGCCACTTGCAAAACAGGGGACCCGTGATTCATTAATTTTTACCAAAGACTACAACTGTCATTTACTCCGGTCATGAAAACTGTAGGAAAGTCTATTTTAATATTGGGTAATGTAGTTTTAAGAAGAATGTTCTGGTAGTGTCTGGAGAAACTAACTGCATACTGTTAATGATCCACATCCAACCATGTTTTTGTGTTTGTTTTTGATCTGTCCACTAATACGTTATTAGTTCAAATGTTGTGGGGTTTTTTTTGTTGTTTGTTGCAATTATCAAATCATTGAGAATGTAAACTAACGTTGATTTCTTCAGATGTGAAAAGAAAGCTGTTAAATTGTTTGTCTTTTGAAGAGAGAGATTGAAAATGTTATGCTGTTAAGAAGAGGAAACATAAATATGGTGTTTATTTACTTACCATGTCTGGTTTCTCCAAGAAAGAGGTTAAAAATGAAATCACATCTCCAACATTTGGGGTAATATTTAAACCTGTATATCACGCAAGGTAATTGGAGGTGACAGGTTGCATTTTAAAACATTTTCTAATCGTTTTGTCCTGTGGTGTCGCTTTTTCATTTTTTCTCTAGCAGTCACACTATATTTGTGGGTTGCATTTGCAAACAACATATTTGCATTAGCATGTAAGAAATGTACATACCTTTAATTGCTTCATTAACCCTTCAATTTCTGAAAGCTTTGTATCCTGACTTATAGTCACAAACTTTATATTTTCATATAAACCAATTTAGTTCTTTTTTAGTTTAGTTCTCACAATGATGGTTAATTCAAAATGTCCCCAATTCATTCAGCAGTTGATTGACATCACATTCCAAACACATAAATGAATCATAAATTAAGGCAGTGATTGTGGTATTTTGTCTTTCCTTTGAATCGAATCAAAATCTGTTTCAGTGTCCGAAAGTGCAATAGAATAGCTGTTGTATATCAAAGATTAAGTTTGTCCCATACAAAGCAGGTGGGTGTCACCGTAACCTCTTTTTGTAATCTGGAATAACACAAAACGAAGGAAAAGGTTTTTCTTTCATTTTTTCTTTTTGTTGAAAGCTATATCAAAGCATTCTATTATAGTGTTATTTAATATGTAAATTGTATTGCTATACATAAAATAAAATATGGGTTTTGATGTACTTTAAGTATATCTCCATGTTGTTGTTTGTGTGGAGTGAATCTATGATGTGTTTAATATTTTCTGTATTGCTTTTACAACACTTACAACACTGTCTTTAACTGTTTGAGTTCTCCTATTTCTTTCTTTTAATAGATTTGTTTTAACCTTTACAACAGCATACTACCATACTAATTCATATGCATACTATTAATGTAGTGTGTTAATAATGCATTTCACTGCATGCATTGAATGCCTGGATGACCTTTTCCTTTTGGCAAGCTTTGCAGTATGCCACAAAGCACAATGCATTGAATATTATAGCCTATCCCACAATGCAATGCTTTTGACTGGTATTTAATTTTTCAGTGTGATAATGTAATATCAACCATCATTTTAAATGCAACTTTTTGTACCAGAAAATTTTCTATCTAGTGCTTTTTGACAGGAAATCCAAAAGCATATAATACTGCTTTTTCATGTTTAGAATCATTTAGATTTCTACCAGGTATGTATTCATATAATAGAATGGTCCTAATAGTTGTAATTACAATGCATGATTTAGCGTTTCACTACTATAGATTTAGGTCAGGAACCAGATAAACCAATTGTGTGGTAGGTTTTTAAAAACTGTAAACAATGAAAGGAACAAAGCTAATCACTAAATTATTCCCAAGCCACAGACTGTTTCTGGGGTTATTTAAATAGATTTAGTTAAAACTGCTCTTATGAAAAAGTCTTTACCAAAATTATTCCAAATTACTATATAGTAACGGAAGAGTTTAAGAGACCAAGAAGATTATGTTGGGTTTAAAGGCGCACGTGTAAAAAAGTGTATTAATACTTTACTAATACATTTTTAAAGTTGAAAGCAGTAAATATTGAATAGTGAACAATGAACTACCATTAATAAACAATCAACAAATGTATTTGCAGTAACCAACATTGACAAAAATTAATAAATGTTGTTAAATATATTGTTTACCGTTCATGTTAACTAATGCATTAGCTAATGTTAACTTATTAAACCTTATTGTAAAGTGTTACCATATAGTATACTATACTACACTACTCCTCAACTGATTGTTAATATATTGAGCTATACAGCAACATAAGTAGAGGTCTGTCTGTAACATGTAGATGAGGTATGTTACTCTAGGTCAAAATCTATTTCAAAATTTAAGAAAATATTGTACAAATTGTACATTACGAACACTTTACAAATATAGTTTTCAAAATGTTTACTTTGTAACTTTTTGCACCGTTTGAAAATGTCAACGTTGTAGACATGAGGGCTGTGGCTCTCTAGTACCCCGTGTAGTACACGAGGGGGCAGTATATGACCCATGTGCGCCTGTGTGTGTCTCAGTGCGCATGCCCGGAGTCGTGACCGCGCACTTATGTGAGACGTTTGAAAGTTGTGGCCGGTGATAAGCGCAGCATTGCAAACTACAGGTAACGGTAAGAGCTTTCATGCGTTCACCTTTACGCAAACATGCTTTTCTATATTTCGCGTTGGCCTGTATTAAGTAATGAAACGCAAGATTGCGTCATTTGAACAGTAAACCTCACAGCGCGCTGCTGATGAGAGATCGAGCATCGTTAGCTTGAGAAATAACCGGTTTAGCGATTAGCTTTATAAGTTTATCTTCTTATTTTCATGTAATGGGCATGTAGCTCCATAACCTTTAGTTGTTAAAAGGAAGATTATATTATGCTAAAACGTTGTTTGTATTAGATATTATGACTAGCATTTTCGGCGTGCTAGCCGATTTAGCGCGTGAATCACGGCCTTGATTTCTGTAAATAAAGTCTGTCAAAAATATGAAAACTGGAACATTTCAGCTGTTAAGGTCATAAACCACCGATTAAACCACATATTGGCCATTATCCATGTGTTTATTAATCTATATTAGTGAGTATTTCTCAAGCCATGCTAATGAAGTTTCATAGCAGGCCGAACATGTGTGTCCTGAACTATATTACGATCACAGTTTGGCAGGTATGTAACAATTCAAATTCAGTTAGTATTTGACATGCAAACTATCAAGAATTATTTCTAAGACGAAACAGGATAATACAACAGATACATTTATGGATAGACAGTAATCAAAATATATATGCATGTATCTATCAGATACACGTATGTTCACTTTGCCATTCAATGCAATTGATTCTGTGGCGTGCGTAATATACTATAGCATCTAAGTTATAAAGACACCGCAGAAAAGCTCCACTAATAGCTAGTCTATGCAGTTTTGACTGATGTTAATTGAAGCATCGTTGTGTAGGTCATACTAATCGATCGTGACTGATCATCTCTGTGCATGTGTTCATATGGGCTGATATGTTCTGATCTCTGCAGCAATCATGGAGCTAAATGATGGCAACCTTCAAACTCTGACTGAATACCTGAGGAAAACACTAAGCCCTGACCCAGCTGTCAGGCGCCCAGGTGACTATTGCCTTTGAGTCTTGAGAAACAGGCTGCACTATACAGTATGTTTTTCTTATATTGAATGACTGTTTTGGGGAGGTGACATTCTGCATATAATTATAAGTAGACTCTGTAGGGTATGTAAAATACAGCCACATGCATGGTTTCTGCTATATAAAAGATATGTATAGTTTCTTACTGTAACAGGTAGAGCCTGGTGGAGAGTCATCATAGGTTTGATTCGTATGTAACTGATAATGTGTGTGTGCAGTGAATTCACAGCAGGTTGATTTGCATTGAAGCGTCAGACAAATGCATGAATGTGAATGTTTTCTGTCTTCAGCTGAGAAGTTTCTGGAGTCAGTGGAAGGAAGCCAGAACTACCCCATTTTACTCCTCACAGTACTAGAAAAGTCCCAGGATGATGTCATCCGCGTGTGTGCGGCCATCACCTTCAAAAACTACATCAAGAGGAACTGGCGCATAGTGAGTGCGGAACTAATGGTTCTTGATGGGGGCTTATCCTGGTTCCTATAACTTACTATACGTTTCTCGGAGTACCTGGTGTGAATGCAGCTTGACACCATCCAACGGTTCTTCTGTTAAACTGTATTGATTAACCTGACATTGATCTGACACGTGATGCAGCAGGTGGATGTTTAATTGGTTTATATGTTCTCTTTAGATTGAAGATGAGCCAAACAAAATTTCTGATCCTGATCGAACAGCTATCAAAGCCAACATTGTCAATTTGATGCTGACCAGCCCAGAGCAAATACAAAAGCAGGTACATTGTGTTTTAATGAGCATTGCTGTAGCCACCGTAGCCCATATCATACCCATGATACCCCAGTGGTCTGTTGTCATAAACAGTCATTGCTGGTTAATGTGCAGTAAGCAGCAGACATGATCTAGATCTTCTTTATGTATAGCTTAGCGACGCGATCAGCATAATCGGTCGAGAGGACTTCCCTCAGAAATGGCCGGATCTCCTGACGGAGATGGTGACGCGCTTTCAGAGCGGAGACTTCCACATCATCAATGGAGTTCTTCGCACTGCACACTCTCTGTTTAAAAGGTATTTAAACAGAACTGCCTTCCTGTTAGCTCAACTGGTAGAGCATTGCTATAACACCGCAAAGATTTTGGGTTTGATCCCAGGGGAAGGCAAGTCTTGATAAAAATATGGGTACCTTGAATTCACTGTAAGTCACTTTGGATAAAAGCGTCTGCCAAATGTGTAGATCATAGTGTATGTGGATGGATGAATGGATTTCCCTGTATTTTAGCCATGTCTATTACATCACATATTATGACCAACATGCATTGACCATTAGAGGCTTGATATACTTCTAGTACACAGATTTTAAGTTTTTGGTTTATTTCCTACTAAGAACCAACAAGTCTTTGTGATACAAAACCTTGGACCAGATCAACCGGTCAGCTTCAGTCAAAACATTTCTCTTATGATAGATCTATCAAAACCTTTCTCAGTTTGTTTATAATAGTTCTGTGCATTGTAAATCACATTACATTATTTGTTTTTCTAAGATATCGTCATGAGTTTAAATCCAACGAGCTGTGGTCCGAGATCAAGCTGGTACTGGACACTTTTGCGCAGCCCCTTACTGAACTTTTCAAGGTACATCAGCGGGCTTTTGTTAACTTCCACTATATAAGAAGTTAATAAGATGTGATCTTTATCAGCCTATGCTTGTGACCTGACACTATATATGCATTTATGTTGTTACTTGTAGGCCACAATTGATCTGTGTCAGACTCATGCAACAGATGTCAATGCTCTCAAAGTGCTCTTCTCATCCCTCACACTAATTTCTAAACTCTTCTACAGCCTTAACTTCCAGGTACAGTCCACTGTCACATTTCACTGTCAGATATGCCCTGTTTATTCTTTATCATAATTCATCTTTGTCTCGTCTCAGGATCTGCCGGAGTTTTTTGAAGATAACATGGAGACCTGGATGACAAACTTTCACAATTTATTGACCTTGGATAACAAGTTGTTACAAACTGATGTAAGTATTGTGTTTGTGCTGCAGTGTTGAGGGTAACTTAAAATATTCACTATCAGTTCTATTAGTCAAAACAGGTAAGTTACAATTTTTCTCCTTGTGTTTGATTCAATGTTAGGATGAAGAGGAGGCTGGTCTTCTAGAGATGCTGAAATCTCAAATTTGTGACAACGCGGCACTTTATGCCCAAAAATATGATGAAGAGTTTCAGCCCTACCTGCCTCGCTTTGTCACGGCTATCTGGAACCTGCTGGTCACAACCGGTCAAGAGGTCAAATATGACTTGGTCAGTACATTCACCAAAACTATGTAGTTTATGTAGAATAATGTGGTCTATTATAGTTAATTGCTATTACGTTTTTTTGTTGTTGGTCTTTGTGATGTTTCATTTTTATACCGACACCTGTTGAATGTTTATTCAGCATTACGTCAGAACAAAAGTTTTCATTTGATTTAAAGAAAGTCCAGCCAGTGGCATATACACCTGTGGTGTAATATGGATACAGCAATTCTTCAGCAATATTAACAATTAAATCGGATCATTTATATCTATATAATTAATTTCCTTTTATTTTGTTGTAGCTCGTGAGCAATGCTATCCAGTTTTTGGCATCGGTGTGTGAGCGGCCGCACTATAAAAACCTCTTTGAAGACCAGAACACCCTCACCAGCATCTGTGAGAAGGTCATCGTCCCCAACATGGAGTTCAGAAGTACGTGACAATTTGACATTTCATGAAGATCTTGTTTTTCCAGAGTTGAACAAAAAACAGCCAAGTTAACACTCACTGTGATGTAACTCTGATGTAACGCGTAAACTGAATTGTGTGTGAACAGGTGCAGATGAGGAAGCTTTTGAAGATAACTCTGAGGAGTACATCATCAGAGATTTGGAGGGCTCAGGTCTGTTGCTGCTTTACAATTTTGATTCTTGTTGGCTTTTTTGAAGTCTGTACTGAATGCTGTCAGTTACACTTGCAGACATCGACACGAGGCGCCGAGCAGCCTGTGATTTGGTACGAGGTCTTTGCAAGTTTTTTGAGGGCCCAGTGACTGCTATCTTCTCTGGCTATGTGAACTCCATGCTGACGGAGTACGCCAAGAACCCAGGGGTGAATTGGAAACACAAAGATGCTGCTATCTACCTGGTCACATCCTTAGCCTCCAAAGCTCAAACGCAGAAGGTGAGATACCTGGAAGAACATCAGTAGTCCAGTTGCTGGCTTTTTAAAATCAATGATATGTAAAGCTCTCTTTTTATTTATTGCTTTTGTCTTGCAGCATGGAATAACACAAGCCAATGAGCTGGTGAATCTGTCCGAATTTTTTGTGAACCACATTCTAGTAGACCTGAAATCTCCCAACGGTGAATAGTTGCTTTTTATAACCGTTTTGGTTTTAACAGTAGTGCTTGTACTGGAACCATATTATTACAGTAAAGCGCTGTAATTATTTTCCTATTTTGCCCTCAGTGAATGAGTTCCCGGTGTTGAAAGCAGATGCAATTAAATATGTCATGACCTTCAGAAGTCAGGTAGGTAATATCACAGCATAGGATAGGTATGTTATGTAATTTAGCTGTAGCATAACTTTGTGTCTCGTTCCCCTAGCTTCCTAAGGAGCAAGTGTTGGAGGCAGTTCCTCTCCTGGTGTCCCACCTGCAGGCAGAGAGCACGGTTCAGCACACGTACGCAGCTCATGCACTGGAGAGACTCTTCACCATGAGAGGACCCAACAACTCCACCCTGTGAGCCAGTGAAGAATATGAGCAGACACATGGTTCTTTTCATAATGCTGTGTGTTGTTGTGAGTAATGTTGTTTTCTTGATGACTTGTGTTGGTAGCATCTCGCCTTCTGAAATTGCACCGTATACAGAGCAGCTGCTCAACAATCTGTTCAAAGCTCTGGCAATCCCAGGCTCATCTGAGAATGAGTACATCATGAAAGGTATTCCTGAATTTTCACAACTGTTGCACTTTCTGTTTAAATTTGTTCAACCTAAAATTACGTTTCTGGCATGTTATGCTCGGTACCCTGCTGCCCCAAACCCAACATTTGTGAAAAAAAATCGGTTTTAAACAGTTTAAGGGCAATGACGCAATGAGAGAAATATTGTGGAGTAAATGTATTCTTTTAAACCATTTATTCACTTTAATGCACTTTCTAATTACTTAAACCTAGTGTGTGTGTCACTGTTTTAAATCCTTTCTGAACGTTCTTTTGTCCAGCCATCATGAGGAGCTTCTCTCTCCTGCAAGAGGCCATTGTTCCCTACATCCCCACCCTCATTGGCCAGCTCACCCACAAGCTCCTCCTCGTCAGCAAGGTGAGTCACAATCAGCTGTTGCTGACAGGGCTTGAGTGTCCAGTCATCTGATCCTTGTCTGAGTCTATGGCATTGGAGAAACTGACGGGACACATAGAAATTTCCATCCATTTAAAGGGGGCGTTTCCCAAGCTGGACTTTGCCCTAAAGGCAGGATGGAACATTATAAAGAAACAAGCAAAGTGTTTGAAAAAATCCAAGACTTGTTCCACCATTTCATTTGTTTCTCTGTAGAATCCCAGTAAGCCACATTTCAACCATTACCTGTTCGAGTCCCTGTGCCTGTCCATCAGGATCACCTGCAAGGCGAATCCAGACACTGTGGGTAGCTTTGAAGAGGCCCTGTTCCCTGTGTTCACCGAGATCCTGCAAAATGATGTCCAGGGTGCGTCTCAATGTTAAACAATGTCAACCTAGTATTTAACATTACGTTCCCTCCCAGTAGATACACAATAATTCAGTGGTTCATTCATATTGATTCAATGAAAGGTCAGAGCTTGTCCTAACTGTTCACTCTTTTCACGGCCTGCAGAGTTTGTGCCGTACGTCTTCCAGGTGATGTCCCTTCTGCTGGAGATCCACAGCAGCTCCATCCCCTCCTCTTACATGGCCCTGTTCCCCCACCTGCTGCAGCCTGTGTTGTGGGAGCGCACAGGAAACATCCCCCCTCTGGTACGGCTGCTGCAGGCCTACCTGGAGAAGGGGGCCTCCGCCATCGCCAGCTCGGCAGCTGACAAGATCGTGAGTTGCTTAGGACATCAGTTGTAGAAAAAAAACGCTGCTTGATAAAGCCCAATGCATTATGGGTATTTTTGAACCTTCTTGCGCTAAAAACTTTGCTTTGTTTTTGGTCTAGCCTGGTCTTCTTGGAGTGTTCCAGAAACTCATTGCATCCAAGGCCAATGACCACCAAGGCTTCTATCTTCTTAACAGTATCGTGGAGCACATGCCACCGTAAGAGATGTTTTGTAGAACAGTTACTAGAACATCAAGCTTGTAAATTACACAGTTTAAACTGTAAATATAAGCATTTAAGAAGTTTGTGGGAGTCTGACGTTCACAATGTTGCTTTTCTGCTGTTGTAAACAGGGATTCAATCGCCCAGTACAGAAAGCAGATCTTCATTCTGCTGTTCCAGAGGCTCCAGAGCTCAAAAACAACAAAGTTTGTGAAGAGTAAGAGCACATACAATGTTCTACTTGAACATTGATTACACCTGTGAATACAATAACAATTGTCACTCTTGTCTTTACAGGTTTTCTGGTCTTCATCAATCTCTATTGTGTGAAATATGGAGCCATTGCATTACAAGAGATGTTTGACAGCATCCAACCAAAGCAAGTTTAGTTTTCCTGCTCGTGTTTTTGTTTTCTTCTAACCTGTTAAATTTCACTTTGACATGAACATTTAGAATAGGATATTAGCATCTGTTGGACTATTACCTGTTACCTGTGGCATTTAAAAGGTTTTAAGTTCAAATATCTAATTGGACTTTATTCCATATTATAATAATGTGAATAATATTTGTGGTCGTTCTCAGGATGTTTGGTATGGTTGTGGAGAAGATCGTGATTCCTGAGGTGCAGAAGGTCTCTGGGCAGGTGGAGAAGAAGATCTGTGCCGTGGGCATCACCAAGATTCTCACCGAGTGTCCTGCCATGATGGACACAGAATACACCAAACTCTGGTGAGACGCACCATACACTCACATATAATAACTTCTGTGAGCTAATACAGACACTCAATTGTTTTCATTTTACCAAAAATTATTTAAAAAATCTAGTTGTAAATGTAGTAATTTTTCTTAACGTTAAATGCAAATAGAAGCCATGATAAAGATGATTTTATGATATTATAATCCATGTTATAAATTATATTTTCTATAGTGTTACATTGATACCGCGTTGCTGATTTAGCAGTGATGTGTTCCAGGACTCCCTTGCTGCAGGCTCTGATTGGTCTGTTTGAGTTACCAGAAGACGACAGCATCCCAGATGATGAGCACTTCATTGATATAGAGGACACACCAGGATACCAAACCGCTTTCTCTCAGCTCGCCTTTGCTGGCAAGAAAGAGCACGACCCTATCGGAGACGCCGTCAGCAACCCCAAAATCCTCCTTGCCCAGTCCCTGCACAAGCTCTCCACTGCCTGTCCTGGAAGGGTGAGTATATCTGATGTCTTTACTATTGGGCAACACTGTGGCTTGTTTAGTTAGTCATAAAGGTTTAAAATTAACATTTCGAAGTTAAAAAATGAACCAGGACTTTAAAATACCTCCTAATTCCTCTGTCATCTAACATTTATTCCACCCTATAAGATTAATACAATATTATATAATGTGTTTTAGTTTAATGTGTTAAAAGTGTTTAAGTGTTGTGATTAAAACACCATAGTGACTGTTTAAAACATTTTAATGAATCTCTTTAAACTACAGCTGTGCTTCCCTTGTAGTGACCTAGACCGTATTTGAGCATGCCAGCTTTTAAGGCACACTAAATGCATGATATATCATGACTGTATTTGGTAACTGTGTGTGTTCTGTAACAGGTGCCGTCTATGTTAAGCACCAGTCTGCCTGCAGAAGCGCTTCAGTATCTGCAGGGGTACCTCCAGGCTGCTACCGTTCAGCTGGTGTAACCCACACACCCAAACTCTTCCTCTGTCCCCTCTATGCCTGTTGAGTTTATCAAGGCCAAGAAATGGGTCCTCTGACTCTCAAGATACCCAAAGCGAGCCAATAAAAAGATGAAGAGTGGACACAACATGACACAAGTGGAGATGTTCGGCCCAGTAGAAAGGGATTTTAAGGGATTGTTTACTTTTAATGGCTTATGTATGATGTTATGATTCAGCAGGAAGTACCCAATGAATGACCATGTGAGAGAGATATTGGGGTCTGATCATCTCACTGGGTGGGGCATGTTGATGTATTCCCCTGTGTAATAATTGGAGTCCATACACCACGGTCTATTGTTTAGTTTGCCATTTCACTCAAACATACACTTGGCAGTATTTTGAAATGTCAGCTTTTACACAGATTTGACAAGCACTTGGGAGTGGGCAGACATTTGGTGGCATCTTTAAAGTCGAAAAATTAAAGACATCTTTAATTTTGTTTGTTGTTTTCTTGTAGTTTTGGAGGCGTTTTACTGTATAAACCTAGTTTCGCATTGCAGATAAATTAAACGTTGCATGTGTCATTTATCCTGTTTTGTCTTCATGTCATAGAGCAGCAAAACTATCTAATTGTTAATAAAATGAAGCACTTGTTTAAAATCTTTGTCGCTTTTATTTTGCTCTGGACAGATTAATATCATATGTGGTTTTTGCGCCAGATTCCTTGTCACCCCGCGGTTTTGTGTGGCTTCCACGTTGGGAGACTAATGACGATTTAAGAGACGCACTTTATCATTGTAGCTTTTAATACAAAAGCAGGGCGCTATAAACTATTTAATGGAATGCAAGACAAGAGTTTTAGATGTTTATTGTTTGTTTAATTTGGGGATTTCTATAAGACATGTTTAACAATATTACAGAGAGGAGATTCATTGCTATTATATAATAGATAATACAATACGCTTACTAATAATGGCGTAATGGCATGTTTCACTTTTATAAGGCAATTGTTTTAACTCTGAGATGTACTAATGTTGTCATGTCAAATATATGTAATGTCAATTAATTAAATACATTTTAAAGTTTGGCACTTTATATTCTTAGAGTCTCTCCAAACAAAACAAGCAGAGAACCGTTTAACAATTGTTTTATTGGTGTGTTTCTTATTAATAGATCAAGACTTGTCATTGCTGCCCTTGCTAGTATTACAAGCAAAATGTTTATTCAAACTGCGAATAAAGGTTATACAGATCACGAGAAAATACAGTGACTTTAATCTCGAGAAAACTCCCGTTATGAATCTGACGACGGCACAGTAAATCTTATACATGACAGCATTTGTGAAAAGCATAATTGCCCATAAGGCTCGTTGAAAAACTGTTATGTCCCACTGAGTTTGCAGTTGCATTTGTTCGGCCTTTAGAAACACATTTGCATATAACGTGCGTGAACATGGATAGCTGAACTCACTGGGGGATGTTAACTGGTTTTATGTAGCTGCATCTGTGTGCATTTGAGAAGCTTTGCTTGCTGTTACTTTCATGCGTACCGTATGCAGCAAAATTTCTACAATAAAAATCATACGTTTGAATTGTTCAGTGGATGTTTCTGAAGGGCTCTTATGATGAGAAGATCTTCATCTAAACCTCATCAGCTCAGAGCGCAACTGCTTCAGGCCATTGACGCTCAAAATAACGTAAGTAAAAGACTGTAAGTGCTTATTGTGGATAAACACCGGTAATAATTAATAATGCATTTGTGATTAAATGTTGTATTTTACATATATTTATTGAATAGATTCTAGATTGGAAGTCATATACCAGAAATTTTTAGCCTGTTAAACGATTATATTTCTGTTATATTATTACTATATTATGTGTATGAAGTGTTATGTGTGTGTTATATTGTAATGTCTGAGCATGAGTATGTTTGGTGCTTTGATATTAATAATAGCATGAATAATAATGATGATGTATTATTAATTTATTGATTATTTATTTACTTATCTGTGTTTATAAATCATTATTTTTTGTCTGCTAGTTTGTTTGGTATCCGTGTGGTCAGGTTTACTTTCAACACCAGCTCCCTGAGGCCTGTATTTAACAGATTTGTACTGGAATGAGCACACAAGCATGTCACATTTGCATTTAAAACCATAACTGATAGTCAGAACATGAAAGTATCTGCTGGTGACTGCTGCAGGTGCACATGTGAGACTAGTTTCAAATACATGAGGGCCTCAATCACATTTAAACAGACAAATACATTATTATTATGTGTGCTTTTATATATAAGGGAGAATGTTCTGGAAACAGCTACTCTGGTCTGTAGTCACTGTAAAAATGTAACATTTTGTTCGTTTTTTTGTCAAAACTTTGTCATTAATCTGTTTGCAGATTCATGATATGGCAGCTGTACTGGATGTAATATACTGTCTGGAAAATTACCCCATGACTGAAGAGGTTCTGATGGTGAGACAATTGCTCAGTTTATTTGCATGATATCTTTTATCACAGCCCTGCTACCACTGAATTTTCATTTGTTGTCTTGTCATCTACCATTGTCTACCATATGTTGTCAGCTACCAAGGTCACAAAATGAACCAGGACTTTAAAATACCTCCTAAATCCCTGTGTCATCAAACATTTATTCCACCCTGTAAGATTAATATAATGCTATATAATGTGTTTTAGCTTTATATATTTAGTTGTATGTGATATTTAGTTAAAACATCTAGTGACTGTTTAAAATCAATTTAATTAAAGAATACATATTCATACATACGTATTTTATATATCTCATAAAGGTAAAAAAGTCTTTTTTGTTTTAGGAAACCAGACTTGGAAAGTTGATTAATGATGTGAGGAAAAGGAGCACAGATAAAGATCTTGTTAAACGTTTGAAGACACTTGTACGAAGTTGGCAGAGGCTTGCTGGAGTAAATAAAGCCACAGAAAAAGAGCTCTTATGTTCCACAGTTAAAGGCAATTTGGCTAGAGTAGAATGTGTGTCTAGATCAACTCAGACCTTCAGTACATCTGTCCTCAGTAATATGAACCAAAGATGTAAAATGTCTGATGCTTCTTCAGCTAAAACCATGAATCTCACCAACATCAGACAGAGCAAAATACCCATCCGTGCAATCAAACCATATTCCTCGTCCCACATGCCTGTTAAACAGTCTAGTGTTTCCTCACACTGGAGTGCATCTCAGTCTAACCGCAATCCCCAGGACAAGGAAGACATGGTCAGATACCTGCACAAGTCACAAAGACCAGCAAGTCAATGTTCCACCATGAACCTGCTGAAAACCGAGGAACCAGAATTGTCCACCAGCACTGCTTCTTGTGTGCCTTCAAATTCTTTCATTCAGGATTCACACACAAAGTCCGACCAGCCTTCAAATCCCTCATACAGCCACAACAACATACTCAAACCTACTTCAGAGAAAGTTAACCTGTTGTCACACAATGAAGCTTCTAGCAAAGTTGAAGATCTAACCATGACAGTCTTTGAGAATAAAACTGTGAACAATCAGCACGGCCCGTTTATGCACAAAGACAATGGACATATCACAGAGGACAATAACAAACCTGCACAAATGAAAGAAAGTACATTAATGTATGACCATCACACTAAACAAATCAAGCCGATGTCATACAAAACATCTGACCCACATGAGGATTGTCAGAGATCAACAGATCTTGAAGCTCAGGGTTCTGAGAAGATGAGAAACTCAAGTGAGCTGTCACAGATGAATAAGCCTGACCAGAACCTTCAGAATGGCTCAGAAACTTCAGGAAGTAGCTTCTGTGTGGCTGAAAACGTGAAAGATGAAATCAAAGAGGACAGAAAAACAAAATTGTTTATACCAGAGTTCAGCGTGACAGAGTTCCCAGGGGTCAGCAGAGAGCTCACTGAGAAAGATCTTCACAGAATACATCACCAGCGATGGCATGGAGTGAACGGCTGCTATGATAACAGATTCAACTGGTATGACTGGACACAGTCTATAACACTGGATTCACATGGAGATGAAAAGACACTTAAGATCTCGCCTTATGTTTGCATAGATTATTTAAGATTTTAAAATACATATTAACTTCAGATTCATGATGTGTTTGTAACATGCATAATTACACATTACGTATTTTTTCAGGTTTTGTATTTAAAACATAAACATAAAATCAATATGGTGTATAATATTAGACAAGATCTCTAGCTTGACTTTGAACAAACCTACACATGATATGTGTTGTAATCACAGATGAATTGTAACTTGCAAAGGTCCTTGGGTAAGTTATCTGTAATGACACATCACAACATCACAAAAAGTTCTGACCCCGTTCCTGTAGCTAAGGAAGAAGATATTACCAAGAAAACGAATACTTATAAATACTTATAAAAAAACGAATAAATTTGTTATTATTTTAAAATGTAATGTACAATATACAATATTAACTATGAACAGACTTGTTGAATATCAGAATGAATACTAATTCGTTCTGGTTGCAAGTCTCCTGTGTGCCCTGTAGATGTCAGGCTTTACTCAAAAATAGCCATACGTGTCATAATCATGTCAATCATGAAGACTAAAACATAAAATGTATTTTATTCAAAAAAAGAATGTAAATACTATATTAATAAATACCAGACAATACGTAGTTACATTTTATGTTAATTTGGCCTTTCTTTTGTGCTGATTTGTTTTCGGCACTGATCTGTGGTGTGTGTGTGTGTGTGTGTGTGTGTGTGTGTATGTGTGGATATATAACAGCGCTAATATATAATGTAAATGTGAAAATTAAAGATTAAAAAATGAAATGGCATTTTAAATCGTTAGCGACTTGGGGGCGTGGTTGCATTGGGCATCACGTGTCCTTCACCCTTGGTTAGTCCAGCGAAGTTTGTTGCGTCGCGGCTTGCTCTGAAAGATGGCCGCGATGGAGCAGCGCCCGCCAGTGCGGGAGGGAATGCGGATCGCGGTGCTGTGTTTGTGCTGGTACACCGTCAGCTCGGGCGGCAACGTGATCAACAAAATCATCCTGAATAGCTTCCCCTATCCGGTCACAGTCTCTCTCTTCCACATCCTCTCTATAATCGTGTTCCTGCCGCCGCTACTGCGAGCATGGGGGGTTCCGCGGACAGAGATGCCGGCCCGGTATTACCGCTGGTACATCCTGCCGCTCGCTTTCGGGAAATACTTCGCATCAGTCTCGGCTCATTTCAGCATATGGAAGGTTCCGGTGTCGTACGCGCACACCGGTGAGTGTCTGGCTTCCTTCAAATATTTCTATCAGTGTATTGACAGCCCAGGACGTTGTGTACAGGCCCAACATATAGACGAAATGAACACAAACAGAACCAAGCGAACCTGTCAGTCTGGGCTCATTGAGTTTAACTGAAAGTTGTCTGTGATGCATCTCAAGGCAAAGCTGCGACTCCAGACGTTTAGTACAGTTTCTTCCAAATGCTGGAAATGAAGTCATTTAATAAATGATATTTAACCTGTGTTCATTTCATATCAGTAATGTTTTAATAGCTGGCATTGATAGCAGCCTGTTATCGTTTACTGTCAGTTACATTATAGTCAATGAACAAAACAATAACCACTAACACTTATGTTAGTAATAATAGTAATAATTATGATATTAACTAGTATGAGATCATAACACTACTGATGTGTTACAAACGTTAACACTATATACGTCACTTCCGCCGTCTTCGTTCATCCTGCCACATCATCCACCTGTAGTAGCAAAGGCTTAACATAAGCCGCAATGTTTGTTATGTCGAATTTATATTATTAGGCATTATCTCTGTTTGCTTTTATGGGGCTGGTGACGTGCATTTTTACAACTATTATAAGACAAGTAAAGGAAGTCTTGAGATATGATATTAGCCAGTGTGCAAACACAGCACAAAATTTGTACTTGTTTGATAAAGAATATCCTGCAAGTTCACCATTAAAAAACAAGTACTAAATTAAGGAGTTTAACATCTACATCAGCGGGTAGTTATGATATCAAGCTGTGAAAAAAAAACAATACTGATCTTAAAGTGTTAAACTATTTTGTTTTCTAATTCTTGCATATTTATTTAGCATATGTGTTATACTTTGTATATCATGTTAGATTATAATTTCTAACTAAGTGGCATTTGCTGACTTCACATACGTTGTGTTTCACATACGTTTTTTTTTGTCCATGTGAGTTTATACTGTACATTTAAACTGTACTCAGTTACACTTAACGCTTTTCTTGTAGAACAACAGATAGTTATGGTAGTTAGTCAAATTCTGTCGTTATCTACTCACCTTAACATAAAAGAAAAGAGTAAAAATAAAGTTTGAAGAAAGTTATTGCTGATCTTTTCCAGACAGTGAAGCTGAATGAGGAGTGAAGCTGTTGGTTACTAACATTCTGGCTTTAGTCAAAATTTGGAACAACATGACAGTCCTGGTTTCTTGTTGGCTTAGTTGTCAGAGGCAGTGTATTTGAGTTTCTTGTGTCAGGCAGCTGTGTGTGTTAAACATGAAGCAGCATTGGGGTTCACCAGTGTGTGAGGTGTATTGTTGACTGCAGCTGACATCTGTCAACCACAAGGTGCAATCTCACTACAGAAGAACAGTATGGTGAAATTAATGACTGTTGTTATCATTAGATGAGTGAACGTGTCTGTTCTTTTCCCCTCTGTCTCAGTGAAGGCCACCATGCCCATCTGGGTGGTTCTGCTGTCACGGATAATCATGAAAGAAAAGCAGACAACTAAGGTCAGTCTTTATCTAACCATGCTTGTACAGTCCTGGATAGTTACTAGTTACTGTTACTAGTTGTATAATACTCTGTTTACTGGTGTGTTTGTTTGCATGAAAGTGATGTTTTGATGTTTGTGGTTAGGTTTATGTATCTCTTATACCCATCATTGGAGGTGTCCTGCTGGCTACAGTCACCGAACTGTCCTTTGACCTCTCTGGACTGATCAGCGCACTGGCCGCCACACTCTGCTTCTCCCTGCAAAATATATTCTCCAAAAAGGTTTCAAATGACTTGCATTTACTTGTGCACTTGATTATCACACAGCTCTCTGAAATGCTTGCTTCTGATTGGACAATTGCTGCATTCCTCTGTCAGTTGTGTTTGTGTAAGAGTGCCAAAATGTGTAACCGACTGCTGTCATGAGCTATAATTTCCAACATCTTTTTGCTGTTTTTTTTCACATCTTGTGCTACTCTTCAGTCTCTATTGAC
>JBAJNP010002656.1:0-46025 GCA_036877545.1 Yasuhikotakia modesta
CAACTCAGCGATGTGTTTCTGATGTACATCACCTGTGCAAATCAGAGCACAGATTACCTGCATTTGTAACGCTAATTTAATGTTACAAAACATTCTCACAACCATCTTCATGAGTGTGAGGAAGTGATTTGCTCAGGCTCATATTGTTTATTGGACAACAGCATCAAGAGTCCATTTAATCAGAGGTTCTGATAAGCCTGCAGAACTCAAGGTTATTATAACGTTGTCATTTACTTCAGTGACTCACGCCGGCTAATATGAGTTGATTGCATGAGCAAAACAAACTACCCAAATTAACCAGCAGAATTCTGCTGGAGTTAGTCTGGATGATATTAAAAATGATAATCGTCTAACTAAACAGTTTATGGAAACTGTGGCTGGTCTCAAAAGCTGCTAAAACAGCTGCAAAAAAGGCTATAAAAACAAATTAAATAACAGCATGGTTTTGTTTTTTTAAAAAGCAGTGAATGAATGAATGTAAACATGTAAATGTAGCTGTGACATCACCAAAAACCTTCACATGCTCTTTGACTGATGACGTGCAAATTATAGTGTGTCTCTTTGAAAAACGACATGTGATCAATTATTCCCTTCAGAGCTGTGAAGAGTTAAAGCTTTTGAGCGTATAATCTCACTCAGACATTCCCAAAGTCGGTTTCCCACTCCATGCGAGATGAATGATGTAATAAGTTGGTGTGAAACTCCAGACAGTTGGTTTGGAGGAGAGAGAGGATATTAACAGCCCTACAAACACCCAATCTGGAGACTTAGTGTAGCCTGTCATGAGGAATACATACATTTGCCAGCACTGCAGGAGTGACTTGCATTTATTGCAACTGCCAATCTGCATTTATTGCAAGTGATTGAAAAGCAAACCCTATTCAGTTTGGTGGAGGAACAGATGGGTGTTGCAGGAAATTATCTAATTGCATTATTCTCTATCACTCTAGCTGCAGCCTGTAACTTATGTCTCTCTGCTGCCACCCCTGTTTGAAAGATGCTATTGCAGGTTGCTGGTCAGTTTTCTCCTCAATGTGGGTGAGAAGATTAAATTCTAAACTGATCTGCTGTAGAAACAAACTACAAATGCAGCATCATCGACTGAACTGGTCTATTTTGTCCACATTTCCATAAGAGCACAGATGCTTAAGAAATTAATGTCAAGAAAATAATTTAGTTTCACTTTTCTATTTTTTAAAAGAACCAGTTCTGAGTTGAAACTGTCAAACCCTGTAAACCTGTCAAATCAATTCTGTGTAACTGTTGTGCTCCACTGGCAGATAAATTTATTGTGTTGCTTTATTGTGTTTTTTTCACTTCACATGACAATCAAAAAGGCCAAAGAAAATCGATCAAAAATGATAAGGACAGAATTTAACAGAGAAACCTCCATCTCTCAGTTTAACCTGTCAACACTCTGAAGGATATTGTGCTGAGAGTATTTGTTGTGTTTGTGTGGTTACTACAGACTGAACCATGTGTCTGAAGAGCTGCGTGACAAATTGGTTTGTTTATAAAATGATTAAATAGAAATAGCTGAAAAAGATTAAGAGTCATTCATCATGTTTTGTCTCTAAATAAGATGTTTGCGCTCAGATTTTAAATCAGCAGTTGTACTGAAAGACTTCAGCTTCTGCCAGATTAACATGTTGAGCTTCTAGCTAGTAATTTAGGTTGTAAGAATGTTTCCTTTCAGCATATTTTAACAATTTTGATGTTTCTTTTTCCTCAGGTGGAAAAGCTGTCCATCTGAGATTTAATGGGGAGCCCTAAGCAATGAGTTGAGTTTTTTTTTTGCTGTTTGACAAACACAAGCGGCAATTCAAGAGACGTTTTGTGAAGAACGCAGTTGTTTTTGACACTTATGGATGCCTCTCCGTCTCTTACGCCAGACCACCTCAGCAACAATACGGCTGGGTTGGGTATGCCCACATGGGCGGAGTCTAACTCGTGCCCTCCTTCGGTGAGTGGCACGACCCTTTTGATCGTGGCGTACAGCACCGTGATCGCGGTGGGCTTGGTGGGCAATTCATGTCTGGTCTTCATAATATCCAGGCAGAAGGAGATGAGGAACGTCACAAACATCCTCATCGCCAACCTCTCGTGTTCTGACATCCTCATGTGTGTGGTGTGTCTCCCAGTGACGGTCATCTACACGCTGATGGACCGCTGGATCCTGGGCGAGACGTTGTGTAAGGTCACCCCATTCGTTCAGTGCATGTCTGTCACGGTTTCCATCTTCTCACTGGTTCTCATTGCGTTGGAACGTCATCAGCTCATCATTCACCCCACAGGATGGAGTCCGGCCGCTGGGCATTCGTATCTGGCTGTAGCTGTGACTTGGATGGTAGCTTGTTTTATTTCTTTACCGTTCCTCTCGTTTAACATCCTCACCAACGTTCCTTTCCAGAACCTCAGCTTGCCATTTAACCCATTTAGCGATCATGTGATCTGCATGGAGCTGTGGCCGTCAGAACGCAACCGCCTGGCGTACACCACCTCTCTACTGCTGTTTCAATACTGCCTGCCCTTGCTGCTCATTTTGCTCTGCTACTTGCGCATTTTTCTGCGTCTGCGCAGACGAAGAGACATGGTGGAACAAGCCACCGAGGCGCGGCAAAGGAAAGCGCGGGGCGCTCAACGCGTCAATGCCATGCTAGTCGTGATCGTCGTGGCATTTGCTATGTGCTGGCTGCCGCTCAATGTCTTCAACACCATCTTTGACTGGTACCACCAAGCGCTGCCCTCATGCCAGCATGATGTCATCTTCTCCGCCTGTCACCTGACGGCCATGGCCTCCACCTGCGTCAACCCGGTGGTCTACGGTTTTCTCAACACCAACTTCCAAAAGGAGCTGAAAGCTACGCTACAACGCTGCCACTGCGGATGGGGGGCACCAGAAACCTACGAGAGCTTTCCTCTTTCAACGGTGACCACCGATGTCACCAAGGTCTCGTCCATGCAGCCGGGGTCTTTGCTCAGAGCAGAACAGTGCGCTCGCTGCTGAACAGAGAGAGGGCAGAAGAGGAGAAACGGAGGCGAGATCGGAGGGGAGGGGTTGAGGATGAACTGGCACTGTTTCCATGGAGACGTGGAATAGCTATGTGGGATTCAGCATCAGTTCTTACCCAAGAGATCTAAAAACAACCGGGTTCAGGTCTACATGATGCTGTAAAAACCCAGCAGGGTGCCATGGTAATGACAAACAGGGATGTATGTGGGATGGTCAAGTGTTGTTCCTGTCTGGACGTGTGACTTAGAGATGAATCTCATTAAATGTGGGTTTTCTCTGACACAGCTCTCAAGCTGTTGTGTGATGAGAGAAAGAACTGATCTGTGAGGCTGTTTCGTTCTAGCATTCATTGTGTTAAAGTGACACGACAGATGTTTCAAACAAACAGACAGACGTCAAGCAGGAAGTTGTTGTTATAATTAAAGTCAAATTTGTGTGCTTTTTATTCTACAATTCTGGGTTTAAATCTTTGTTTAAACTAGCAGGGAATCGTGTTCTGAACTTTCACCAATGTGTGTATTGTGTGTTTTTAGTTGTTGTGGATGTCATTTTTAAATTAAATTGTAAGTGTAGTTATTTATCGCATTGCTTTGGTGGGACATCTTAAACTGTATTTGAACTTTGAATTGTGCCTCTGTAATGCTGGGAAACTTTAATGTTTGAGCTGATGTTAGCTTTACAAAACTCTCATGGTGTTGCAATGGGAACATGACTTCTGATGATTCAATATTTTCTGATGTTTTCATGATGGTGCAGAGTTCAGTTTTCTATCAAATGTTTGGTGTTACTGTTGCCTTATAAATGGTAGTTTTGCTTAGTGCAAATAAATCTGGAGAAATGATATCTGTGTCTTTTCTCTTCACGCGTTTTGCAGATAAACTCATCTGCATGTACAACAGGTGTGTCTGTTTTCCCCAAACACTTAATGCTTATTGAGTTCATTTAAGAAGCTGTGAATGACAAACACCTGGGTCAATTCAAAATGTGTGGATATAGGAAGGCTATTCAAACATTTTTAAAAATCTGTTTTTAAAACCTGAAAATAACATGTTTGATAGATGATAACATTATCATATATGATAGAAAACATTCTAACAGAAAGGGCTATTTTAATAACTTCGAGAGAACCTTTGGAGAACACTAGGCAACATTCTGAGAGCGTTCCCTGTTAGCTGGTATATGAATACTTCAGAAAGCCAGTTGAATTATGCAATATCATGAAACATTTCATTGTGCAATCCTGACATTACGGCTGATGAAATTCCAGCCGTTCTGGATTGAACGGTCCAGGTCAAGAAGATCTTCTGGAGAGTTCCTGGCATGACATCTTTCATCATGGCACCAGAAGAAAAAGCGTGACGTGACGTTTTCTCGTTTTTTAAAATTGCTGTTTCAAGTGCATGACTAACAATTTCTGAAAGTGGAGCGACTGAATCTTATTCTGCTTGATACTTTTATCTTCAGGCTGAAACCTCAGGAGACCTGCAGACAAAGGGAACTTGCTGTCATCGTTTGTCCACAGGAATAAACTTGCATCTCCCCTCTTATAAATATCATCGTTACAGATTATTGTTATATTTAAGCTGTAAATGAGTTTGGTAAATTCATTCACATTCAAAATATTACATTCATATTTAACCAAAAGAGCATGAAATGATAATAATATTAAAGCACATATCTAGCACTTATGGTTTCAAACACAGTACATGCATTGTGGGCTGGTTCTTGCCAGTATGGGCTGATCTTTGTCATTAAGTTTAACTGTGTTATTGTTGTAGGTTTTATTCCTCAGAGGTTCTTTAAAGGGGGCGACGAAATCCCAGAAGACCTCAGACACTGTGCATTAAGCTCGGCTCTGTTCCAGTTCTGTGGCTGGATGTGGAGTTATATTTTTAAACCCAAATGAAGTCATGTTGGGTAAATGTCTCTGCTGTTTTCTCTCAGCCTGTCGTTTACTGCAAGCTGTTGCATAATTCATATGTTTTTTCCTTCTCGAAATAAAGAAATGAAAGATCAGTACCCGGCCAGTTTATTTATGAGGGCATTTCTTCTGTTCGTTCAGAAGGAAGGATGTATTTTTGCTGGGTGAAATTCACTCAACAGCCACATAATAACCGGTTCTATTTAAGTCAGGATAGTTACTGTTAAACCTCCTTACGGTGCACAAATAATGCCCGTTATTTTACACTTATCTTCCTTTTATTTCATTTCAAAAGCAACATTTATATCAAGGTTAAATTTCACCCAAAATCAAACAGAAGCAAAAATATGAAATTCGCATGTCTTTTCATTAAAACACTGCTGTAATGATGGCAATAGAGACACAGGTTACATTTTTAAATTGTATTAAAACAGTTGTTTAAAACATTAATACACAGCATAACAGAAACTGTTAAAATATAAATGATTAAAGTTATTAAATTACCAATATAGCATTTGCACTTAAAACCACCAACACAGTCAAACAACATAGACAACAGTGACAGTTTGGGTTCATTGTCATTTATTTGTAATCGTAAGAGCCAGTGAGTGATACTTTTATTCAGAATCAATAAATTAATATGCAAAATGCGTAGATGACTTTGCTGGTATGTCTGAGTCTAAATTAAAATGTATTTCTTCACAGGCCACGTTAAGTGCACAGTGCAGTATTACTAGTCTTGCGCCATCTATCGGTACATTTTGCTATGACAGGCACTTCATACATCAAAGGATGCCTCGGCTATTCTTGCATTTACCAAAGAATATGTAGCAAAATAAATGTCTAAACACTGAGTTTGGGCCGTGTGAGACAGTATAATGATGTCTTTAACGCATCTGTAAATGTCTTTTATTCTGACAGGATAGATAAACTTCTACTATAGTGCATTTGTGGCTTGGCCGAGTGCTTCATTCGTTGCTGCTGTCGTCGTTGTCCTCAACGGCTCCATCTGCTCGTTCCTCTGGTTCCGGGTAGTTCAGAATGTGTCTGTTGGCCTGGATGAGGTACTGCTGCTGTTTGAAATATACTTTGAGGACTCCCTTGATCACCACGAAGGCAATGCCACCCTGGAGGGAGAAATCACATGTCAGCCGTCATGCTTTCACACCTGATGATGTCACAGACTCACTTCAGGTCACAGACTCACCAGAATGGTTCGCTGGAGGTTCGACGTGACCCTCCGGAAGAGGAGACGACCCACCAGGTTGGCGACAGAAGGGAAGATTAAAGCGCCGCACAGGGTGCGAGACACAGAGAGATGGTCTCCTGCATAACTGCCCTCCGCTGGGACCCGGGGCAAAGGACGGCCCACCCCTGCACAAACGTATCAATAATGTTATATTCTCATTCAAAAGTGATTGATAGAAGAAGTTTATTATTAGAATTATAGGTTAAATTCTTCCATTACTCTCATATCATTCCAAAGCTGAGTGACTGAGGAACGCCAAAGAAGATATTTTGAAGTTTGCTGGCAACCAAACAACAGTGGCACCCATTGACACAAAATCACTGAGACATTTCTCAAAATATCTTCTTTTGTGTTCCACAGAAAGTCATAGATTTGGACTGACATCAAGTATTCACTTAAAGATAGATAGAAGATCTGAGATCAAGGATTTCAGAACTTTCTTCTACACACCAGGAACAAGTCCACTGAAGACCTGCAGTTTAGACGAGTGTCGCTGCCACAACCGCACCATGTAATCCTCCCAGCGAATCATTTTCCCCAGTACCAGCATGACTGGGATGGTGGGCAAACCCATGAGAAGAAAGAGGGGGTCCGCTCGCTCCATCACATCTAGACCCTTCTTATGGCCCACCACCTAAAAACAGAAGAAAGCTGTGATATTTCTTGCTATAACTGAATAAGGTTCACATTTAATGATGAAGGCTAAGCCCCTACCCCTCTGACATCACCATACCTGCATAACTGTGACGGCACCATATGTGACGGCTGACCAGTAGACGGTTCCCACCACGACTCCGGCTGCAGCGAACGGACTGGCTCTGGATAAAGCCCGATCGACCTGCTGAAGAAAGTAAACCAGCGGCCCTGGAAACGGGACAAAACCACCACACATTTAACAAAACCACCACACTTAACACTTCCCAACTAACAAGGTCTTTTAACAGCTAAATAGCATGTTGGCACATCATGTCACATGTCAGTCAGTCTCTTTCTCACCCATTTTGGGGAAGATTATCCGGTACTCTGTCCCACATTGAGGGCAGCTCACAGCTCCGCCGCTGTTGCCCTTCTGTTTCTCATCCAGCCACCGCTGCAAACACGCCTGGTGGATCCATTTCGTGCAGCCCTTGCATCGGCACGGACTCACCCACTCAGCCGCACGATCCTCCTTCTCGGTGGCAAAACACACCCAGCAGTGCCTGTGGTTTATGGGGCATTAGAAACGACCGCACAGCTGTGATCACCATAAAGATGCATAAAAAACAACCAGGAACTCACTTCTCTGGAAATTCCTCGACGCAGGCCATCTTATGTCAGGTGATTTCCACAGTCACCATGAGTGAGTGAGAACGGACTCAATGTGCAGCACCTAACACAAGAAATACTGTAAAGCAGCTTTAAAATGCCACTTTAAAGACTTATAATAATATTGCAGTTGCTACTGTGGATGGTTGCGGTAAACCACCACGTACAGTAAACGCATGTTGTTTATCTGCAGTGTAAACAAGCAAGATCTTATAACACATGAACGACAGGTTAACGTTCACACAGTTTGGATGGTTTATACCTGCTGTACTCGGTTATACGTGTTTAACAAACTACAGCTGTGCTGCGTTTACTTTAAAACAGGTTTTGCGGAGTCTCGCGTGACTCCGTTAAAGCTCGTGTTTTGTTATTTTAACCACTTTAAAACGCACCGAAACTGATACATCAATCGCTGATAGTTACACTCACGTCTCAACACGAACCTCTGGAGGTTTAGAGGAGGTTTTGGCAGGTTTTGTGGTCTGATTTGACACTTTTAGTTTCTGGGAGGACAGACGCGCAACCTTATGAGCAACAACTTCCGGCTGCGGTACTTCCGTGTGTTAAAATAAAAGTCCCTGAACCTGATGCAACTGTTTTAAAACCATATAAGCTTTTTAATTGTATTATACGTATTTATCATGCACTAGTTTGTGTTACTTGTGTTTTATATATTATATATTTTTAAAACGTTTTCAATTACAATTGACAAAAACGTTAAAGAGATGTTACTAAAACAGCAACATAGTAACGAAAGCAACAAAAAGCAATAGAACCTGTATTAAAACCGTGTATATAATTAATAATCATGTATAGTATAAATAACATATATCTCAATAAGATTTGACGTTATTATTTAATTTTATGCGTCTTGTAAAAACCTCCACGTTGTAATGCCCCGCCTACGCCCTATAGTGCTGCAAGCCTATTGGCTAAATGTGCTGTCACTCTTCCCGCAGTCGCGTGCGTTTGATTGGCTCTCTGCGCCGTTAGGTTCGGTTGACGCACCGCCGCTCAGCCTGTGGGTTTCATTGCCTGAGCAGCGATTATATTTTATTTACATGAACAGAAAATCATAAAAGCTTATTGCGATTTGAGTTCACCGACAAACGCACACAAGCGCAGGTCGATCATGGAGTCGTACGATATTATAGCCAACCAGCCGGTTGTTATTGATAACGTGAGTATGATGTCAGCCATCCACACCCAGTCTGTGCTAACGCGCTAAAGCTAACGCCATTGTATCAAAGCCATTGTATTCATAAACATATAATATATGTTTATGAAATGATATTTATCAATGTGTTTGCAGTCTGATGCAACAGACATCAGAAAGAATAACAGTCCGGGTTAGTTTATATTCAGACATTAGATAGAGAGAATGATGCATTAGTGCTGATCTGTCATTCACTGTTTCTTTAGATTCGCTGTTTAAACTGTAAATAAATGAGCAAAATGATCGTTTTGGTTACATGCATGACTGTCAGATAAGAGTACAGCTACATGTCATGTGTGCTGTTTTATCTATATGAGATATTTGAAGAACTGTAAACGAAGCAATTAAAGCTAAACTCCTAAGAGCTCATCATAACATGTACGTGTATGATGGCATTATTTTCTATACTTATTATTTTATTATTATTTATTATTATTATTTTCTATATAAGTTACTTTCTATTCAAGGTTATTGCAAGTGTCACTGATAACTAGAAACTTACTGGGACATTTTCTCTGGTGTGGTTTTCATGAGACTGTAGATGCTTGAGTTTGTTCTTGGTCCCTCAAGCTCAGTCTCATGACTGAAGCCCAAACAAGGAGTTTTCAGAACCCAAATGATCCGATTCAACAACACATTCAGTATTTGAGCATTTGTAGTAACTTTATTTTAAACGCCTCCTGTTATAATTGTAGGTCATGTCATGCGTCTCTTTCTCTCTCTCTCTTCCACAGGGTTCTGGTGTTATTAAAGCGGGTTTTGCTGGAGACCAGATTCCTAAATACTGCTTCCCAAATTAGTAAGCATTCATTTCTTAATGTTGTTACTGTAGCCTAATCTATTACTGTAAACAGTAGTTAGTAATAAGAATATGATTTAGGTAAATGAGTCTAGTGTGTTTACTGTGTTGGTTTATGTTTAGTGTGGGGCGACCCAAACATGTTCGTGTGATGGCTGGTGCGCTTGAGGGCGATTTGTTCATTGGACCAAAAGCTGAGGTAGAAATCTGTGTTGACCAGCAGTTTCTGGAAAAAAAACGTACCCTGCATTTAATGTTTTGTTTGTTGTACCTGCAGGAGCACAGGGGACTGCTGTCCGTACGTTATCCTATGGAACACGGAATTGTGAAAGACTGGAACGACATGGAGAGGATCTGGCAGTACGTTTACTCCAAGGAGCAGCTGCAGACCTTCTCTGAGGAGGTGTGGGTGATGCCTTCACACCTAATCATCTTACACTCATTTCCAGAGAGTACGTTTTTTTTATCTCTCATTTTTACCTCAGCATCCTGTGCTGTTGACCGAAGCTCCGTTGAACCCCAGTAAGAACCGGGAACGGGCGGCAGAAGTTTTCTTTGAGACCTTCAACGTTCCAGCTCTGTTCATCTCCATGCAGGCAGTGCTCAGTCTGTGAGTCACATTTCTTATTCTAGACGTCATGTGTTGTTTCCCAGATACGTGTCCCTCACAACGATGTTCTACCCGTCTGACAGATACGCCACGGGTCGAACCACAGGTGTGGTCCTGGACGCTGGGGATGGGGTGACGCACGCTGTCCCCATATACGAAGGTTTCGCTATCCCGCATTCCATCATGCGCGTGGACATCGCCGGCCGCGACGTCTCGCGATACCTCCGCCTGCTTTTGCGCAAGGAAGGCTACGATTTCCACACCTCGGCGGAGTTTGAGGTCGTGCGCACCATCAAAGAGGTACGAAGCTCCTCAAAACAATCCGTTAAATGAACCTTTATGCGACGTTAGATGTGGCACATTTTTTATGAAGTACCGTCTGTATAAATGAAAATGTTGAAACATTTATTTTTCAGAGAGCTTGTTACCTTTCCCTCAACCCCCAGAAGGATGAAACTCTGGAAACTGAGAAAGCACAATACACTCTCCCCGATGGAAGCACTCTGGATGTAAGCGTTAGACAACTTACTAGCTTGTGTCAGCGACTGCTAGATGCTAAAATTAATGTTAGTTGTTTCTAGAATGCAGTCAATATGAAATCCATATAGACCTGATTGCCCTTGTAAAGAGATCTTCATGGTGTTTTTGTCAACAATGTTATTATTAGCATCAGTTGGATTAGTGTTTACTGTTTCAGGTATTACTATAGCTTGGTTGATCTTCCACAGATTGGTCCAGCTCGGTTCAGAGCTCCTGAGCTTCTCTTCAGGCCGGATCTGGTTGGAGATGAGAGCGAGGGCATTCATGAGGTGCTGGCTTTCGCCATTCAGAAGTCCGACATGGACCTGCGACGCACCCTCTTCTCAAACATCGTTCTGTCTGGCGGCTCAACGCTCCTGAAAGGTAGAACGATAGCATCACTTAAGTTTCTATCTCCTCAGTTCTTCAGCAGATGAAACTATTTACTTCTGTCTCGCAGGTTTTGGAGACAGATTGTTAAGTGAAGTGAAGAAACTTGCACCCAAAGATGTTAAAATTAAGGTAAGTTTATGTAAATGTTATGTAAATTTATTGTGTTTTGAAAATAAGAACTAAATAGCTAAACTTTTTCTCCCGTTTAAGATATCAGCACCACAGGAGAGACTTTACTCCACATGGATAGGGTAAGAATCAACTTTATACACAAAACAATTTGACCATCTTCTGATCAGTTAGAGAATCTCTGCCTTTATTGCCCACAATCACACATTTCCCATCATGCTTTGTGCAGGGGCTCCATCCTGGCTTCACTCGACACTTTTAAGAAAATGTGGGTCTCCAAGAAGGAGTACGAGGAAGATCGCGCCCGTGCCATCCACAGGAAGACGTTTTAAATGAGGTCAAAGGTCACCAGCCTCCCTCGTCTCAACGGTTTCACATCCTCTCCTTCCTCGCTTGGCCTCTCTTGTCTCCCTCCTCCTCCTCACCTCCATCTGTCCTGACAGGTGAACCTCCCGGGCCTCCCATTCGCAGCCTTCTGTGTCCCCTGCCCAGTTCTCATTCAGACACCTGCCAGAACTGGGACAGGTTTCAGCCGGGGGTCTCTCACCCGTTCGGCCCCCGTTCAACATGGAAAACATCTTTGCAGGGCATCGGTTGATGCTGTTAACTGTTGTTTCATTTAAAGCCAATGCTTGCATTCAGCGCTTAAATATTTATTACACAGTTCACCTGCCCTGTATGATATTGTCATATCTGTTCTAATCATAAACATGAAGGAGATTGTTTTGCCCTGTTGTAAGAATTTCATTCCAAAACTAAAGAGATTTTCTTAAATCACAGTTGTCGACAACAACGTGTGGATGTTTAGAGTCAAAATAGTGTTTTTATTCTTATTCATTTGAATTTGCTGGTTTGTGTTTTGAGGCGTTAATGAAGAACATGCGCTATAGAGAGAAACGCATCGCTCACCACTACAAGAGTTCACTTTAATGGACACTACTGTAAATACTGTCTGTGTCCCGTCCCTCGACTGTCTCGATACTGAAACCACTTTAGATCAAGGGAAATAAATGTGTGCTGAAATATGAATTACACACTATGTAGTTTAGATTCATGGCTGCTTGAAACTTTGACAAGTGTTATTATTAGTATCCATTTTAATGTGGAATCATCGGTTTATGTTAAAGAGTCATGTGTCAGACTGCCTGTCGGTCTGTTTGCTCTGTTATTGATACGTTGCCCTCCAAAACGTTTATTAAATGTCAAGTTACCGCACAGAATTTGATGCAAGCATTAGCCCTTTGGAAAATTGTGTCTATTGAACATTTAAATGCATTTTAATTACATGAATCTTGTTCTTATATTGTTAAATTTCTGACTGAAGTTTATTAGACACATTTGTTCCCCAACATCGTTGTGTAAAATCAGATTTACTTTAAAAATTCAGCCTTAGTGCATGAATTTAACAGAGTGACTGACTGAAATTGTTACTTCAGTGTCAATTAATTGAAGGGGGTAAATAAGGCAAAAGTTGACAGATGGATATAGAAGCTTGGGGTCTTTTAGTTTGTTAAAGATGATCTGATGTTACATTCATGTCCAGTTTGTCCTCAGATTCGCCTCATAGCGTCATTATCGGAAAGTCAGATCATCTCGGTTATTTTCTTTTTAAAGGTATAGAAAAAAAACATAAGCCTTGTGTACAGTGGATTATTATTGAAAAACATTAAAAAATAAACCACAAAAAGAACTCAGATGTACAAACCTGTCGCTGTTTCTTTTAAATTTGTAAATTCAGTATGATAAATAAATGACATGAAATGAGGTTCCTCTGTCTGGTATGCAAACACAAAACAGATGTACTGATGTTTTTGCAAACTTTGTTATAACTGGTTTTACAAACTGCTGGAATTTGGTCACATTTATTAGATCTGTGACGTCCAACCCCGTCCCATTGTGTCTGACCAATCAGAGGAAACATTTGGCCACCAAGCCCGCCCACTTAGTGTTACTGTATCGTGTCACGCATGCTGTCATAACAGCCAGACGTCACCAGGGGACAGTATACAACACGTTTATATACAACGCTTCTCTAACGTTGTAACTAACACAGCAGATGAGTTTAATCGACACCTTTTGTAAAGACCATGAAATCTGTTGGCCTGGATGTTCTGCCAGATTGACTGATTGGACCAGAGCTGATGGAAAAACCATCAGACACACGTTTGCTGAAGTTGCTGCTGTAATTTAAGGTTCTACGAACGTTTCCCTAATGTTTCATTAGGTAACAAAACTTAAAACTTTTTAGGTAACTTAAAAACTGGATGGTTTGAAAGTTCCTTTCAAGCAACTTTTTGTGTTACTTAATGGAACCTTTAGGGGAACGTTTTACAGCCTTAAATTCTCAGCTGTCACATGACATGAAAAAACACTCACCTGCTGCCTAAATATTTATTGCCATTTTGATTAAACTAGCAGAAACCTCAGAAATTCTGCCTGGTCAGTTCCTGTTTTTAAAAGCGCCCTCACTTCACCCGCTCTCTGCCAGTTCCTCAGTGTTGCTTGTGAAGATCTGAATGTATGTTTGTCCTCCTCACATGGACGGATCTGCTGACCGGCCGCAGGAGTCGGCCCACACCCACCCACACACACATGTGGTCTTTCTACCCGCCCACTTCCTGTACCCACAGAGCCGCCAGCGTCCGGCCCGGGAGCCCTGTACCCTGACAGCTCCACACTCCTTTCCTGTGAGTCCCGGTGAGGACGACCGCAGAGTTATTAGCCCTAATGGACATCTGGGTTCCATTAAACAGGACTTGTGTGTGAGCCGGCTGTAGAAAACATCTACCACTGTTTGTGTTTTGAAATCACCAGGGAGCGTTTCTGCAAACCCCCAGAACGCCGCGACACATCATTTATCATTCATGTACAGTTGGGGTTTCTTTGATAGCGTAAGCAAACGTGTCAAATGGCAACAGAAATTTCAGACCTGTGGTTGTGATGTTTGGTTATGCTAATACAAGAGTGAAGGTGGCTATTTAGTAGCACAAGATCCTGTTTGTGTTTGTGTGACGCTCTGTGCGTCTGCTGTAACACACACACACACACACACACAAACACACACACATGTTTACTTTCTATCTAAATAGGAACATTCCTAGATTCTATTATTTTTATACACAGCTAGTAATAAAACTGTGTGTTTGTGTGTATTTTTTATGACCTTAACAGCCCAACCCCTATTTACTTTCAGTCCCAGTCAAAACTTGTTTAACATTATCCAACGTTTTGTGAATGTTCCCTGTTAGCTGGGGAGCCAAAAAACATCAGATGGAGTTTTGTGGGTGACAGATCAATCATGCTACACAAACCACACGTGTGTCTTTCAGGCTGTAGAGGGGGGATCGAAATCTGGGAGTCCTTTTGCTGGCACCTGGACCCCATTCAGACGTGTGGATGTGGGGTTACAGTGGAGCAAAATCTGTCTGTAGATGAACAAACACATGTGGAGCTTGTGGATGTTGGCGCCACATTGGGCCTCTGAGCAGAGATGAGAGGAGATCTCAAACACCTTTCTGTTAAAGAAACACTTGTAAATCATTGGTGATTAGCTCAGCCAATCACAGCCAGATCTCTTAAAGGAATAGTTGACCTAAAAATGAAACAAAACATGATGTCATTCCAGACATATTTGTTTTTTCTTCTTCTGTGGTTTTGTGTTCATACAGCGGAAGCCAAAGTTGTTTGGTTACCAATTTACCTCAGAATATCTTTTGTGTTCCTCAAAAGCAACAACATCAAACATGTTGGAATGAACTGTGAACTGTTCCTTTAATAGATTTTCTGGGAGTTGTGAGGGGGGATCGGACACCCTGGATTCGGCATTTGTGTTTATTGCATGACATGTTATCAGCCGCCACACCCCCAGCAGTTGATGTACGGTAGATTTGTTTCCTGTGTGGAGGGTGAAGAAACCGCCAGTGTTTATATCCTGCCTGGCCTGTGGTGGGTTTGTTTGCTGGAGAATTCAGAAGAGCATTTGCTAACTTCTGTAACAATAAACAGTTGTGATTGCTTACGAAGGCCTGTTGCCTTTTCCCCAAGCTTCAGGGACTTAAAGGTGCCCAATGGTCTATTAGAACATCCTTTGGGCCACCAATAGGCCTCACAGAGACCAGTGCCATACAGAACTCTTATATATATATACAGTATATGGAGGTATGTATGGAAAATATATAATATATATGCTAATATATAGCATAAAAATGTGTAAGAAGCCCACCCTGAAGAAAACAACCACATTAGAGACCCATTTGATGAGTGAGTCTTACTGTATAAAGCATGAACATTACTGTACTCAGGTTTTACAATATATTGAAGTCTGAGTTCAAAGGTAGGGATTTTAAAATGACCTTACATGTTTTTTTATTTGTCTAATTCAGATGTTGAGCTATGCTAGCCACGATTATTATAATGATACTGTGTGTTTATTTCTGTCTGTTGTTATTTCTTTTCAATTTTAGGAGAAACATCTGCCACTTACAAGATACTCAAAACAGTCAATTCAAAACTGCAATTGAGGAAACAGCAACAATTGAGAAATAAAATTGTTTCCATTTCAAAATGCAATCGATCTGTAATGCAATATTAATAATAATAATAATAATAGAAATATTATTAATAATAGAACACTAATAATAGAAATCTTCTCCAGACGCTGAGGTCACGTCTGAGCTCCAGCCTCAGGATGCGACCGATGCCATTCGCCACGGAACGAGGCAAGGTTAAAAATATGGAAATGCGGACGGTTCCTCGGCAAGCTTCCCACCAGCTGCACTTGCAACACAACGTCTCCAAAACCTCGGACCCAGACCCGCCACAAACCCATCCCAGCTGTCCGACACTCCCGGCCGGCCACGTTGAACTGTCGCACGTCTGCATGCAAAAAATACAAGAACAATTCACAGCAATTCTTCTCACGCCACAAACAGCTACTATATAAATATCTATATAAATCAGACCAGGAATGAGCCAAAGTGGTTTCCCATAAGACTGAAAAAATGTTCACTTGTCTCTTTAAATCTGCCACCTCTTTGTAAAAAAGGTTTATAATACTGATCTATAATTTGAGCTTTTTTGATGCTAAAATGATGCAAAACTCAGACCTTCATTAAGTCTCATAAGTGAATAAAAGCCTGTGATTTTGCTCTGGTGTTTGTTTGCTGTAGTCTGAGTGTGAAGATTATTTTATCCAGTTATTTTAAAGCCCTGCGATCTCATGATGACTTCATAAAAGGTCATAGCAAACGCTGGGAAGCCTCTTAAGAGTACGAAGCCACACTTTAGCCATGCTCAGAAAAGACCAAACCGGCTCAGCTGAACTGTGTCTGGTCTGGGCTGAATGCACAGGGCCACCGCAGACCTAGGTATTCGCTGCCCTTTGTTCTGAGAGCTTCTCCTTTGATTCTCTGGTGCACCACAGAGGGTTGCAAATAGGCAATGATGCTAAACCACACAAGCATGTATTTTCCGAAGAACTGCAACTCTTGTGAACTTTGCATGTAATGAGAGACTCTTTGAGACTGAAATACAGATACATTTCCCATTTCATGGAAGAGCTTAAAGAAGTGTCAAACTGTCAACCGTGTTACGGGATTTCTAGCTGTGTGGCCGTTCAGATTAGCATTATACATCATGCATCTGTATAGGAACATGATTTAAGCTTTTTTACTTCTTTACTTTTACTTTACTTTAGTTCTAAAAAGTTCTGTTAACATGGCTTCAAGAATATTTTTGATAACATTGAGAAAACTTTTAGAAAACATTAGCCAACATTGTGAGAACGTTTCCTGGTTCTGGTAGCTGGTTCTCACCATCGCTTCAGACTTATTGGATTCTTTGACTCCTGCAGCTTCTTCCAAGTTGCTCATTGTGGAAGACTGGGTGTGGTGATGGCCTGCCTGGCAAAACCACATTTTGCTTTCCTCAACATCCACTGTGGCACAAAAGTGCACTTACACTTCCTAAACGTTCCTCACCGTTTCTCAGCTTTAACAATCTGCAGGCTATTAATTCCTTTAAATAAAAAGTTTATATAAACAACTAACGGACACCACAAACCCTGGAATTTGAATATCTTGTACCGAAAAGAATTCAGCTGTAGCTTCCAAAACCAGCTTCCTTTATAAAAAACTAAGTTTAGACTGACAGTCTTCCTGCAGCGAGCGTGAAATCTTTGCTGAGCTTTTAAAAGTACATTAAACACAAATGTTTCATTGTAAAGAACAAACACAAATCTGAACGTCTCCAACCACTAATCACTCACAGGCGATACAGACTTTCATCTATAGCATGAAATACCACCAACACGTTTCTCCGGCCGCAGTGCATCTGTCTGACAGATCGCGTCTGATTGTGATTTAAAGTTTATTCTTGTAGATTGAAAAAAGGCTTTTCTGTTAAGCCCTACCCAGCTAACAGCAAACGTTCTCAGAAACGCTTGAAACACTTTCACAAACAGTCTGTTCTGCATGGCAGTCAAATGTATTGGGTATTTTGTTTGTTGTATGTTCTGCAGATATTATTTGAATAGCTTTAAGGACAACTAATGTTGCTACATAACAACATTGATTTTTACTGATAATTATAAGAAAATTAATATTAAAAAAGATTTTAAAGCAGATCTCAGCCAGTCTGGCTTTCATTTAAGGGCTGTTCTGTCCTGTCAGAACATTGGCTAACGTTCCTTAACGTTCTGGGACGTTCATGGCTGGAGCAGAAATCTCAGTGTCACTCCAGGGGATGTGCAATAAAACTCCCACATTTAACTCATACTGTTTCTGTCTGACTGCTGAGGAAACACAGACAAACCCTCTGTTTTAAAAGGTAACAGCATTGAATTCACGTGCAAAATGATAAAATCCACCCAAAACTAAAAATGTACAAAAAGCCCTTGTTGGTGGCAATCATTTTAAACCACCGACAAACACGAGAGCTTTAAACCCGAGATGTTACTGTGGCTGAAGACATATAAGGTGGTTTGTCCAATTTAACTCACTCACCACGTCAGACCTGCATAAATAAAACAGGTGGTTTTCTGTGATGTGGTTTGTGGATTCAGTGAATCTGATTGTTTTTGCAGATTCACTCAGAAGAGGAAACCAAACGCACCTCATGAGGGTCTGTGTGAAAAACACAACAGGGTCAGAGTATGACAACGATTCATCAAACGGGTTTATGTTGTCCTGCCAGAGATTTCACATAAGCAAATCTTATATACACAATACAAACATATGTTTTATATACAAAAGATGCAAGAAACACAAAATAAATGATACAATTGTGGACTGTTTACAGAAGATTGATAAATGTACTTCTCTGTTATTACTGGAGAGTAAATGCATGTTTATATTTTCCAGCTGTCAGCCACAACTGTGATAAACTACACGAAGGTTTCCTGTTATGTTTCTGCGATGGTTGCAGAAAAACACCCCACTAACTGCATTATTAACCCATCTTGCAATATCTCCAAAGTTTGCAATGGCAGTGAGTTTATGCAGAGGCAAACAGAAAGATCCGATGGGCGGGGGGTCGGTGCATCGCCCGAGGGGGGCAGAGGAATTCTTCACTCCTCAAATCCTGGAAGTGGGAGGTACGAAGGAGAAGAAAACTCTTGCGTCTTGGGTTGGAGGGGAAACTGCTGTCGAGGACGCCAGAGAAGCGACACACGTCCAGCGCCGGGTCGCCTCGTAGCGCAGCGTGTAGCGGATTGTTGCTTCCGACTTTATGAATGAAACCTGGAGGTTTTCTCACGGTTCCTCTGAGCACCTGGTCGGACACCTTTTGTTTGGCGGAGCTGCTTGAAGCTGGTTCTCACGGAAGGAGGATCTTGTTTGGACTCGTCCAGCGCCGGGTGTCGTTGTGTTTGATGCGAGATGTTTTAGTTTTTCAGTGTTTTGCAAAAAGTGCATCAAGAAAATCTTCAACCTCATTCACAACATCTCAAAGGTGAGTGAATTGCGTGTTTTGCCTGATGTTTAATGGTGTATAAATAAATGCATTTTAATAGTAAACATGCTACAAAAGTTTCATTGTTGGTGTTATTGGTGTTGACATAACAGAACTTAGTGCAGCTGTTTGCGTGCGTGTTTATCTGCGTGTTTTAAAGCCGCACAATATTTTTGCACAGTTGCATTTAGGTCACATACATTGTTAAACTCGTGTAAACCTGTTGTGTTCGTGTCTGTTGTCTGTCCTCATTCACAGCACGAGTGCAACAAGAATGTGACATTGTGTTCTGGCCATTAGCATATCAATGAATATGAAAAGTGACCTATTTTGAGTTGTAAAACTCTAGGTGCTGTTGTATCCTGTGTTTATTATGGATGCATTGTGTGCCTTGGAGAAACAGCTTTCTAATGTAGTTTGTGTCTGTTAATGATAAATCTGATTCTGTATTGTGGACTGTTTAGCTCTTGTGTTTGATAGTGGGGATGTGTGGATGTTAGAGGAACGTTTTAAAAACATCACAGAGCAATACTTGGATTACGTTCTCATAACCAAGCCATAATGTTTAAAACCTGACGTGTTAAACATGCCACCAACATTTTCAGTGTTTTTGTTGCATAACAGAAACGTTAGGAAAACGTTCACACAACCTAAGATTGTTAGCTGGGTCGCCAAGAGTCTCAGACGCGTACCTGCCTCTGATAAATCCTTGTGGAGCAGTCAGCAAACATGAGTTAGAGATGATTCATAAATTAAACTGATGTTTCTTCAAAACCGCAGCCCACCCTTTCCTCAAGAAGACCCTCTTGTGTTATTGTCCCATCTGGGCGATGAGTTACAGCTGAATGTTTTAGTTGACTGTGTCAGCTGGAGTTCATCCAAACTGAATGTGTAATATTGAATGCAGTGAAAGACGAGATCTCTGTGTTTCTGCACCTGGTCAGACCCCCATGACTCACCTACTGACTGCTTCTGCTGCTGAGTTTAATCTTCTCAGTATCACTTAACTTCAGCACAGTCTCTGTAACGGGCCGAGAAGTTGCATAACAGGGCATTTGGAGGTAGTTAAAAGTGGATTTTTAATGGCAACGGCTTTTCAGGAAACATAAAGTTAAAGAAATCAAAACTATTGCTTTTAGCTTCCTCAAAGTGCAGCGGTCAGGCTCTGCTTTTGATAACAGCTCCGCACAATCTGCCATTATCTCATCCTGGGATGCTTTCAAACCATATGGAAGAAGTTCCAAACATGCCGACCTTTTGTCGGACCGTGAAACACATAAATCATAAAGTTAAGTGTGTCCAAAACCTCTGACTGGCGGTGTATAAACAGAAACTGCAGTCTTTATCTTTGGCATTTTGCGGTCGCTACCCTTGGAATTTTAGGATGCATTAGGGATTATGCCAAACAAAGCTGACATAGGTGTGTAGAGGAAGGGAAATGGAAAATAATTCACCGGGATTTCCTCCTCTAATCTCTAACTACAGGTGTAAAACAGTTTGATAACTACCCAGGCAGCAAAAGTCGGGGGTTTGAGGGAGACAAAGGGGCGGATTGCATGACTATCTCCCAAAACAAACACAGAGTTGAGAAATGTCATGCATGGATGCAGCAGCAGTAATTAAGGGTCCGGGCTGAACCCTCAGGGGGGCCGAGAACACAGCAAACCCAACCTTTAATTATCACAAAGAGCTTTTCAAGCAGCTTTTGCATGTCTGTGGAGAACTCTGGAGAATGAGAGTCAGTGACAGTTTCCTCTTTTCAGACACGAAGACAGTTGAGTTGAAGTTTTTCATTCTGGGAAGACCAGCTGCGTCTGAGGCCACAAACAAGCCTAAACTATTCAAAGGTATCCAAAATGCTTAATTGGTGAAGGTCAGTCAGTCAACAGGGAACATTCTGAGAGTGTTCTCAAACGTTTTCTCAAAGTTCTCAATCTTCTTGCAGTAATGTTGGAAGAATGTTAATTTTAAGTTGTTAGTGAAACTTGTTGTGTGTTGGAAATGATAGTGAAACGTTCTTGCAACCTAAAATTGTTAGCTGGGTCAGCGCTATCGAACGGCTGTTTTATTGCTAGAATCTGCCAGGCCGCTGGTTGAACAGAATAAAATGTTTAGCAATTATTCTGCTAAAACTTCACACTTTCTAAACAGTGTTTCGTGACTGAGGTAGAAAAACACTTTTATGGGTTTTCCAATAACATCTTGCCTCAGTGCTCCTCAGTTTCATGTGTGAAAAATGGCAAGTAAAACTCAACATTCTCATCAGTTTAAGAGATTCTTAAATTTTATGGCTTTGACAATTATAGACGGTGCCTGTGAGGTAAATGAGCTGCGTTTATGGCCTTTTCAGAAACCCGCACACACACATTTAGAGATTTTTTTGCACTAGGGGGTCGCCCCCCATCTCTGAGCGACTGTCTCTTCGTTTAATTTAGCAGAATTAGTATCATAAAGTTCGTCCGACAGCTCTCAGTAATGGACGGACGCCCCTCGCTTATCATTGTAATGAGGCGTCATAATTAGCAAAATGGGGAACTGTGTTTTTTTGACTTCAGATTAAAAGAAAGGTGGGTGAGTTAGGAGAGGGTAGCATGCTAGCTCTAAAGCATTAAATCCAGCCATACAAACACACATTGATTAAAAATCACAAAGTGTTATTGATGCTAGTGGCACACGGGGCCAAACTGTCCTCTGAAACGATGTTGTTTTTGTCTGTGTTCACAAACACTCTAATTTCATCCACTCTCGGTGTAAAACATGTGGCACCAAACTGTGTTGTTTTAAAAAGTTTGGGGCAGAACTGAAGGTGTGAGAGCAAATGGTTTGTGGTGCGATTGTTGGAGGAGGGGGTAAAAACAACAAGCACCAGATTACAGGGCTTTTGTTGGGTTCTGTCAGCAGGTATGGGGGCATTATCGGGGTCCCGAGGAAGCGTGTCAAGTGTTGAGTCTTGGGGGCATTAACAGATGTGTTTCACACTACCGGCATGGACTCAGGGGGGCAGCTGTGTGTGTGTGGGGGGGTTCTTGGGTTCTGCTGCTTCTCTTTTTTTCTTCATAGTGTGAGGAAACGGTAAAATATGGAATTGAAGTTGGTCAGATTAAGGTTTCCACAGAGAACGTTCTGTAAATGTTTCCTAGAAATAAAGGAAAGCTGCTTTGAATTAAGAAAATATTTAAACATTTAAACACTCTGTTGTTTTATTGGCTGATGGATAGTTTCATTATAAACATTTGTCGATTCTAATAAAATCTAATTAATCTTTAAAAAGACCTGAATATACTGAGGCTAAATTAGACTGAAACAGATGGGCTTTATGACGTTATTAGTTCAGCCAATGAGAGGGATCTGGTCTTTGTAAGCAAAGCGTAGCTGTTGTCTGTGTTGTGTTTAAGGGTTCTTTGATACGGTGAGAACCTGTTGAACTGACGGCAGCTTTATTCCAAACTGTGGTGATGTTACAGTGCTGATGTTAGCTTTGGCCACCAAGTTATTTGATGGAAGAAACCAGAGTTTTCCAGTGCAAGTTTGTGTTCCTAATGCATCCATTAACATCTTGTTAGACTGATTCCGGCTCTTATCTCTACTGCTCTGTCCCTCTCTCTTTGGCAGGTAGCTCTGTTCTGCTGGTGTTGATGGCTCACTGCTGCCCACAGCTGTGTGAATGAGATCTTTCAGCCCATCCTCCTCCTCCAGCTGCGGTGCCACAGCTTCTCTCAGGATGTTGATGTCATGGCGTTTGCTCCTCCTGTGGGTTATTCTAGCTCAGCTGCCCTCAGCTCACTCACGGCCTGCAGTGACCGAACCAGGTATGTTGTCATTTGATTTTCTGTAAAGTGAGATGAACGGAGGTCCAAACAGAGGCAGCCAATGAACCAATCGATCGAAGCGGTTTGAAGGTTTAGTTTGCGTTGCACCTAAGGAACCGCTTTGGCTCTGGTTTAGAGAGATAAAGAAGCTTCATCTGATGTTAAGGTGGTTCTTGGCTCCTGCAGAGTTCTGGTCACGGTTTTGAAGTCAACTAGCAGGTCTGGAAGTCATTAATGTGTGGTGTGCAGCAAGACTCCAGATGCTTGTTCCTCATGCATGAAGCTTTGGAGTTCTTAAGCTGTTTCTTGAAACCTTAGAGGTTCTGATAGATCCCAGTGGAGATGGATCAAAGTTCTTCTGACAGTTCTCAAAACACCCTCAAATGAGCAACAACTAGTGGAGCCTGTTGGTTTTTTTTAACAGCTAGTCTTTTGGTTTAACAACAGAGAATAAAACATGCAGATGATATCATAGATTTATAATGATAGATGGACCTGAGAAGGTTCTGGTCCCAAGATATCACAGAGACTTGGGCGGAAACTTCTGTTTGAGTCGGGCCACCCAGAAACACCCTTGCCAGCCACCCACACCTCGCGTTGATGCACATTTTCTAGATGTTGTTCCGTTTAAAAATTAAATTTATTTAAGTTGTGCGCCTGATTCTAATCCATTGAGATTGAGGAAACGTGTGTGTGTGTGTGTTTATAGATAGATTCTGGTCATTTGTGGCACATGTTTGTTGAGGATTCATTCTTAGGGAGTTTGTTAGATGACACCCGATACAGTCTGGCACCAGCACACTCGTTCTACGGTTGTAATTGTCCACAGCCTCATAAAAATGCATGTTTGCACACAAATCGACATGGTGTCTGTTTACAGCTGCTGAACGCTGTACATCTGTTACTGCAGAACCGTCGCTCCATTGTCTGTAAGCCTTGATCAACTTTTCAGTTTCCCTTTTTCTTGTGTTGACTTGTAGTGCCTCTGGTATTATATCTGGCCAATAATGGCACTTCTAGCCGGGCAGGAAATCCCAACAGCAATTCATTCATGCTATGACTTCCTGCTGATTTAAGGCCAAGCCCAGAGCTGACCCAGCAAGAGGTAACATTCTCACAACGTTGGCTAATGTTCTCCAAAACATTAGTAGAACTTTTTTAACATTATGTATAATATGTATCAAAAACATTATTCGTAAGAATGTTTGATAATAGAAACGTTAGGAAACATTCTTACAACGTAGCTGGGTGGCACCAATTCTGGCTGACAAAAACTGAGCAACGGACAAGCTGTGTGTTTAATCGAAGCATTAGTGATTTTACAAAGGCAGTAATAATCTGTTATGAAGATAAATTTCTGCTTTTAAGAACGCTGTGGGTACGAATGATGAGGTGATGAAAGATGTTCCACTCTGCAGTTTGGACTGACCGAGCGAGACAAATGGGTCGGGTGTCCGCTTCCCTCTGAGAAAACATTCTCTCCGGTTTTACAGGAAGCCACTCTACAGCGGTTTGGATCCGAGGCTGCAGATGTGTGTTGGTACAGCTTGCAGATGAAATCATGTTTAAACAGAACGGTCGGGTCGGTCAGGCTGGTCTCAATTATGTGGAGAATTTCTAAATTTCCTCTTTTTCCACAAAACTTCATTTTCAGTTCATTTTTTTAGCCGTTATAAACAACCAAAAATTTCCACTGAATTTTTCCATAAACAAAATGTGCTTCTGATTTCTGCATTTCTGCATCTTCTAGTAATTCCGGTTTTCAGGCGACGCTCCTTCCGTCCCTTTGTTGTTGACTGCTTCCAATTTTACTGAAGGAATGGTTTAAATTTTTGTTTGTAAATGTTTTTTTCCAACCATGTCAACAAAATTTTTTCCATTTGTCTTATAAAAGTAAAGCTGAAAATACTTTTGTCTGTAAAATAATATGTATTATTCTTGCTGACAGTCACATTTTGCGTAACATTTGTTCCAGGGCTGTTAAAAATTAAGGAACGATGGACAGCATTTAACTTAAAAATGTTTACTGTAGGGTTTTACTGTACTCTTCTTGTCTTTGGTGACGTTTGTGATTTCTCTGCTCTAATAACTGGCAGGAAACGATTTAGGTTCCCTCAGAAATAAAACGGAAACTTCCTGACTGTAGGATGAGACGCCAATCTAAATTAAAAGACCACCATCTCTTCCAGTTTCTACTTTTCCTGTTTGGCTTACTTAAAAAAAAAAAGACTGCAGCGAAAGTTGATCCCAGCCCCCCATCCCATTTCACTGCGGGATTAGGGGCCTGTGATTCAGGAAATACCTCCATTTGGCTCAAGTGAGGTCTCCATGACAACTAGTCGAGGAACCTGCTGTTATAGGCTCGTCTCCGTCTCTCTAAACCTTGTCTTTGGCTCGTCTCTGACGGATCCGCCCGTATTGTTGTGCAGGACAAAAGGAGGGATTAGTTTGTTTGACAATTAAGGTGACTTAGTCTGGTGGGGGGTCCGTTTGAATCGGTTCTGGTCGTATGCTGTGGCATCAGGGCTTTTGGCTTTTGTTCGAACGTGCTGAAATTCGGTCCTAATGGCTGTAATGGGCCACAGTAGGTTAATCTGTAAACTGTTTCAGTTTTCCTCAAAACATCCCACTTTTTCCAGAGGAAGTGCCTCATTTCTCCGGGCAGGATTGTTTATGTTCAAAACATTTGGACTGTATGTAATTTTGAAGGTTTGGCTAAATCAGTTCAGGTCACATTTCATCAAAAAATGAGAAAAAAATACATTTAATTTATTATTTAAATCGACAACATAATTATTTCCCAACAAGGTAATAATTCTTATTCCTGTTATTTGTCTGGTTGATCTTGTGTTTTTTTTTCTTATGTATTTTTAAGGCTATAACCACATCATCTGGATTCATTTGAACCTTTTAACAATATCTTTGTGTTTCACAAATTGAGCTTTAAAAAGGGTTTTTGATTTAAAAAAAATGGGGTTAAATTTATTTTCATCAGTTAAATGCACATTGGGTTATTTTGTTACAATTGTCTGTCTTGTAATACATTTTTAGTGGTGGTCCTGTCTTATATTTTGTAGCTTTACTGGGTTTTTGTGTTATAAGGGTTTTGTTGTATAAGTGTTTTATCTGGCATTTGCAGTTCACCCTTGAATCGTAGTTTGGTTTTGTGTTAGTCTCTTTTAAACACTTTTCTTTGGCTCAGTCTCATCTCTTGTCTCAGACTTTGTTGTGAAATTCCCATTTTGATCCAGTTGCCAATAATGTTGTTGCTATCAGAGGTAAACATGGAGTTACACGGTGTTTCCAGGGGAGTGTTTGGAGCTGCAATGCTTGTTTAAAGAAGAGTCCCTGGTTGTGGGCCTAGGTGTCATTTGGACTAAAGACCAGACTGTAGCGCTGAATGAGGACCATGTGCGGGTGAACGAGGGCCAGCTGGAGACTGTGTCTCTGGGCTTTTGGCATGCACTCATCTAAACTCTCTCCGCCTATTTCATCGTTATTGTGATTGGTATGTGGAGTGGGAGCCTCAAAAGAATCTGTAACACCTTCTCAGTTTTTTTTCTCGGTCATGTGCAAAATCTGTAACAATGTTCTTTGTGGAAAAGACAAACCACATTGGAAGTGATATTTGTGTTTTATCAGGCATTTGCTGCTGTTGCAATTGCTCATCATGAGTTTTAGTAGCACAACTTTTTCCAGTGAGTAATATCTCTCATGAGTCTGTATTTTCTCCTTTATTCACTTGTTTTTTTTTGTTAATTAATTGTTCATATGAGCAACTAAGAGATTGTGGTTCGTCATCTAAGAGTGCTCATTTCTCTCTGTATGGGATCCTTTATGCTGTGAAATGTGTCAGGGGTTGAGCGCTGAATTTGTTAGACGGTTCCCGGTGTGTCTTTGTGTGATTCAAGTGTAGGCACAGCCTTGGGACGCTTCCTGGAGCGATGCCTACAGTGACTCATGCCTCCTCACTGTCCGGCACTCTTTGAAGGGCGGATACATTTGCTGAGCGCTGGAATCATTATTCCTCTTGTATAACAAGCTGGATTTCAGAATCTGCTTCATGTAATCCTGATTTAGTAAATAAAGAAATAAAAATCATTCCTAACTAGGAATGCCATTTTTTTTTTCATTTTTAACTGGTCAGGTTTAACACTGGATCTAAACAAATGGATCTAAACTAGGTTTGGTTTAACAAATGGATCTAAACTACATTACCAAATGCTTACTTAAGACTTTAAAACCCTGGTTGACACAAATAATTGCATGTGATTTTGTTTGTGGCTGTGTGCTGTAACCATGGATTTGAATTAATAAAAGCTCAGACATTGTGCTTGGTAAATTGTGGGTGTTGTGCATAGCTACATCCTGACCTTTCAAGTGAGCCACATGAATTTCGCATTTGACGCAAATCATGTCGACTTTGTCACAGGTCACGCTGTAGCGTCGTCTGAGGATGAAGATGACGATGAGTCATCATCAGAAGAAAACAAGCCGTCAAGCAGTCAGGAACTCTTACGTAAGTATTGACCCTTTCTTCAGCAATGGATGAAATGACAAATCCGTCACTATTATTAAACAAAAACACATTTTTGTCCTGTGTAGCAATGGCACCTCGATGGGCCCAGCCTGAAAAGATGGAGAAAAAACTTCATGCTGTTCCGGCCAGCAAAACAGTAAAGTTCCGATGTCAGGCAGAGGGAAACCCGATTCCTAAACTGCGTTGGCTGAAGAACGGAAAAGAGTTCAAAAGAGACCAACGCATTGGGGGCTACAAGGTAACCCCCCCTCCTGCCGTTCCCTGAGTGTGGGCAGGTTTCATTGTCTGACCGCTGTTGTGATACCATTGTTCAGTTTCTGTGATGGCCGTCACACATTGGGCTAAAAGACGGAAAGTTGATACCTCAACAAACAATGGGCCAAACCAAAGCTGTGTCTATCACTTAAATCTGAACCAGACACCTGAATACACCCTCTTCGTCAGCTCTGATTTAAACATGTTGTGAAACATCAGCGTTCTGGTTGCAAGCTCATCTGCATAGTTTCATTAGAAAAACAGTGTTTATTGGGATATTAGCATAGCAGTACAAATTGCACCAATAACAAAATAATTCTTTCTGCTTTCTCAGCTGAGGGAACATATGTGGACCATAATCATGGAGTCGGTGGTGCCCTCAGACAAGGGTAACTACACCTGCCTGGTGGAAAATGAGTATGGAAGCATCAATCACACCTATCAGCTTGATGTAGTAGGTCAGTCACTTCTCTTGTCAACAATTCAGTCATTCACAACATCAATATTCCAACAGTTCTCTGTCTGTGTCTAACAAACCTCTGTGTTCATATTGTAGAGCGATCCCCACACAGACCAATTCTATATGCTGGTCTTCCAGCGAACCGGACCGCCGTTGTGGGCAGTGACGTGGAGTTTGTGTGTAAGGTGTTCAGTGACCCCCAGCCTCACATACAGTGGCTCAAACACATTGTGGTGAACGGAAGCCGGATCGGACCTGACGGGCTTCCTTTTATCCGTGTCCTGAAGGTAAAGATGTGCACTTTTAATGTTATGATTTCATAACAATCAGTTATTTATCATTGTTTATGATTATTATGAATATCTGTACTACCTGTTATACTTTGATTATCTTTTGATTTAAGCATTGAAGTAGTTTATGTTTGACCCACAGCCCCAAGTTTCACCTTATGCAAAAGATCCAGTTCCATGTTACCCAAAATATAATACAGGTGTTAACATTTTGGTTTCATAAATTTGGTCTTTTGTCCTCTCCAGCACTCGGGGGTCAATAGCTCGGACACCCAGGTGCTGAAACTCTACAATATCACAGAGGAAGAGGGCGGCGAGTATATATGCAAAGTCTCCAATTATATAGGAGAGGCCAATCAGTCAGCCTGGTTAACTGTGGTTAGACATGATCTACAAGGTAACTTTGACCACAGGGTAGACTGAAAGTCTCTCCATAAAGACTTTTTGCTTCGGGTTTCTCTAGTTCCCTTTTAAAGCTTTGGGTTTTCCTGTCCCATAATGCCATGGAAACTCTTACTGATGAGAGCTCCATGTTGCTGTTCCTAAAGTGGGTGATGGTAAAAGGAGGGTGATGGTGCAGGCCATCATTGTTCAATCTCTCTGCAGGTGTTGGGTCAGTGCTCTAGGTGGCTTTCCAACCTTTGGGAGCTTCTACCTGGTTTTAAAACCAACCAGATAGTAGCAACTACTCCCCAAATTTCAGTGTGGTCTTGCTTTCTTCTTCTTTTCCCTCATATCTTGGGCCTTGGGTCTGCTTTTATCATTCTTTTCCAGACTGCTGGCCTTAACACCACAGACAAGGAAATGGAGGTTCTCCAGTTGAGGAATGTGTCCTTTGAGGACGCTGGGGAATACACTTGCTTGGCGGGCAATTCTATCGGGATCTCCCATCACTCAGCATGGTTGACCGTTGTCAAAGGTATCAGGCGACTCTTTCCTCTCATCTCTTAACCTCTCCTGCTTTTTATCTTCTTTTGTTCCCAGTGCCCATTTCTTTGTGTCATTCACAAGGGTTTCAGATGCAACCTGTTTAGGTTAAAGAGCATATACTACACTGAGCTAGACTTTCCCTAAAAGGTATTCCACTGAGATGTGTGTGGCCGTCTCCATTCTGCAGGTGCAAAGCTAATCATGCATCCAGCGCCTGCATACAATGTAGACCAAACATTTGGATTGTGATGGCATCTCCCCTATACTAGTATTAGCTTACTATGGGGTCTTTAACATGATTAACTTTCTATTGACCCAGTAAATGACACCAGTTATGGCACTGCATTACCTAGTCTTTAGGTGTTTTTTGTTTTAATGATCAATTTTTGCACACCAAGTCACATTTACATTTAGTAAGTTGGTGAGAAAAGTTAAGGGTAATATGAGTGGATAAGGGCATGTTACATAAATACAAGCTCCAAAAGTTCTAATGGCAGCCATTTTTTTGCCAAACAAGATGTGCTATAAGATGGGAGAATACTCAGCCTTTATACCAAAGCATGGCTAAAATGCCAAAACTCTTTCACTAGGTTGGCAGTGCACTAGGTTTTGAAACAGAGTTGTTGATTGTGACTATAATCTAACCAGCGATTGGCTTGGTGCTGCGTTTGGGATTGCATCATTAAAACATGTTTGTTTCTTTATCTGGTTTGGCTTTATTTCAAACTCTGGGCAACCTTTCACTTCAACTCAACTTTGTGTGAACTCCAAATTTACAATAACCCATCAGGGAATGTGTATTTTGCTTTGTCACATTCGCCTCCTTGGACAGTTTGGCTGACTGGTTTCATTTCATACTTGTGCAGAGGATGGCTGCAGCCTCACACCGGTGGAGAATGTGGGGCGAAATTCTATGCCACAAAAGAGCCATTATGTTGCTACAAAGGGAGCTTGTGCTCTCTGTTCAGTGCCAATAGTGTCAAATGCACTGGTTGAAATTAAACAGAGCTTGGTGTGTGTGTGGCTGTGTGTGCATGTGTGCCTGTCACCAGCATCTACCAGTGTGTGTCAGTTAGAAGCCATGCTTAACATTTTAGATGCAGTAATGGTGTTTCTGAGGTTAGTTGACACTGGGCAAGCAAATTCAGCCATGCTAAGTCAAGCAATTTGTCAATAAGTCAAGCTCTTGGGGTTTAAGAATTAAACAAACAATTAACCCTAAAATGGAGGGACTTAAAGGGGTTCTATTACTTAAGCACCCTTTAAAACAGATGGAATCCCATTGACATCTGGGGATAGTGACTGTTGAACTGGGCCAGTAAACAACTACTCAGAACACCTAGGCAACCACATAGCAATGGCTTGGCATCAAATATTGCAACTTTATTTGGCAAATCAAGACCTCTTAGATTTTCTTCTGCAGATATTTAAATCTAGTTCTGTAGTTGATGCCTGGAACATTGTGTTTGCTCCATCAGCACCCACAACACCTTCACCAGTGCCCAGTCAGTCCTACCTGGAGGTCTTGATCTACTGTGTTGGATTCTTTCTCATCTTCCTAATGGTGGCAATCGCCACCATCTTCAAGGTGCGCAGCTCTTCAAAGAAGAGCAATTTCAATGGCCAGCTGGCTGTCCATAAGCTGGCCAAAAGTATTCCTCTCCGCAGACAGGTAACAGGAAGTAGATAAGTTTGACATACCTTAGTCCAAAGAATAAGTTTGGCCAAGACTGTTACTAAACATCTCTGTTTTTTGTGGTTCTACAGGTGTCAGTGGAATCTGGTTCTTCTCTGAACTCTGGAGTAATGTTGGTCAGACCCTCACGTCTCTCCTCCAGTGGGACACCAATGTTGTCAGGGGTCTCGGAGTATGAGTTGCCCCAGGACCCATGCTGGGAAGTGCCCAGAGACAGGTACCGCCATTGTTCCTCTGTTTTTTACCCTTTATGACTTATTTTTGCTTGCAGTTGTATCACTAACATCTATGTGTATTTGTAACAGACTGGTGCTTGGAAAACCTCTGGGAGAGGGCTGCTTTGGTCAGGTGATGATGGGTGAAGCCATTGGATTGGACAAGGACAAGCCCAACCGCATAATTAAAGTTGCTGTAAAGATGCTGAAATGTAAGTTTTGAGGCTAACAATTATTAGCATATAAAATCATTTAAAATGGTTTGCTACTTGCTGTAACTGGTTGGTAGAAGGTGGTATTTAAAGTTTAAGGCAAGGGGCCATTTTCATTCTGGAGTGCATGAGATCGGACAAAAAATTGGTTCTTCAAGACTAGACCACATTATAAATGTATATTTCTTGTGTTAACATGTCTAGAATAGAACCTTATTAACAGTTTACGTTTTCATTTTAGCTGACGCAACTGAGAAAGACCTGTCTGACCTCATCTCGGAGATGGAGATGATGAAGATGATTGGAAAACACAAGAACATCATCAACCTGCTTGGAGCTTGTACTCAGGATGGTAGGAGTCCAACTATAATTGCTACCCATCGTATGGCATGAAGTTTTAAGGACATTAGAACCAGTTCAAATTACTTAATTCATCTTGTTTCTTCAGGCCCTCTCTATGTCATTGTGGAATACGCCTCCAAAGGAAACCTGCGGGAATACCTGCGCATCCGCCGCCCACGCGGCATGGAATACTGTTACAATCCTAACCAGGTGCCCGTGGAGAGCATGTCATATAAAGATTTGGTCTCCTGCGCCTACCAGGTGGCTCGTGGCATGGAATACCTGGCATCCAGAAAGGTAACAGCATGTTAAAGAACTGGGATAGGGAACCTTGTTCCTGAAGGACCAGTGTCCTGCAGCGTTTACCTCCAACCCTGCTAAAACTGCCTGTAGGTTTCTAATAATCCTGATTAGCTGGTTAAAGTGTGTTTGATTAGAGTTGAAGCTAAATTTTGGCCATCCAGGAACAAGGTTCCCCCATCCTTGTTAAATGGACTAATGATTTCATCCTTAAAACGTTTTCACAAGGCCTGAGGTAAATACCTACACTGTGTGTGTGTGTGCTCCTCAACAGTGTATCCACAGAGATTTGGCAGCACGCAATGTACTTGTAACAGAGGACAACGTAATGAAGATAGCAGACTTCGGTCTGGCTCGAGACATCCATCACATAGATTACTACAAGAAGACCACAAATGTAAGCAAGCGGATCTCCAGGGACTCATATTGTATAGTCAATTTTTGACCCGATTTGTAAAAAGCATTAAGTGAATTTGTACACCTGTATTTTTTAGGGTCGACTCCCTGTGAAATGGATGGCACCTGAAGCCTTGTTTGACCGAGTTTACACACACCAAAGTGATGTGTAAGATGAAGATTTCCATTTCATCACATCTTCATAACATCATTCCTCACTAGTGGTCTTGTTGATGTTTTGGTACTCACTGAGGGCTCTTGTTTTGAAGGTGGTCCTTTGGGGTCCTTCTCTGGGAGATATTCACTTTAGGGGGCTCACCTTATCCTGGAGTGCCTGTGGAAGAGCTCTTCAAGCTCCTGCGAGAAGGTCACCGCATGGACAGACCTTCAGCCTGCACGCAAGAGCTGTAGGCGCTTTAAGATCTCTTCATTTGCAGTTCTGAGATTAAATTTGACTTTAAAAATTTTTTAAACACAATCCAGGTTTTAACTCAGCTGTGCAATTGGTTTGTTTTAGATACCTGATGATGAAAGACTGCTGGCATGCGGTTCCCACACAAAGGCCGACTTTTAAACAGCTGGTTGAAGACCTTGATCGCACCCTGTCAATGATTTCTAATCAGGTAAGACCAGAAAATAGCATGTCAAAAATGCAGAAGTGTAAATATACTGAAATGGAGAGTTATGAATGACTAGTCTGAGTTAGTCATGTATATGAAAGTGCTGTTGTCTCAGACTAAAACGAGCACCACAATTTTACTTGCAGGAGTATCTGGACCTCTCTGTACCTCCAGAACCAATGTACTCTCAGGTGATTCTGACTGACCGGAACTCCACCTGCTCCTCAGAACCAGACTCGGTCTTCTTACGAGGGTCTGAACCTGAGGAACCCTGCATCCCCCCACCGGTTCTCCCTCAACATAATGTTCGTTCCTTCAAAAAACGCTGATGGTAGAGAATACCTGAACCTCTAGAAGATCATAGATCTCCTTGTCCTTTTATTTCACTCATAAACTCTACAGGCTCAGAAACTGAAACGTTCAGCGTGGGCCTTCAAAGAAGCACATGCGGGTGGAGATGTTTATACCTGCAGAATGTCAAACTCAAGACTGCTCAGAGCTGTACATGGAGTCTCGGGCGACCCTTGAGAAACATCTGGTGTTTATTGAACTTTTGCCAGTGTTTGTGCTCCATATCCTTCGAAGGTCTTGACCCTCACAAAAAAGATGTTTTCTTCAGTCAACGCGGCGAAGAAATAACTATAACTAAGTGTTACCCAGTAGAGTATGCTGATTTTGTAAATGCAATTTCTAAATTGTACAAATATGAAATTATATAAACACTATTATTTCATGTTACTATTATAATTATTTTGTATGAGCTTGTTCATTCCAAAACATGATATACGAGTAATACAGTGTTTTAACCAGATTGCAGGGCAAAAAGCAACATGCAACATAAGCTATTTATTGCTTGTAAACTTTTCCAAGAGTTTTATATCAATTTTCACCACATACTGTGGCGTTACCAAGACATTGTTGCTGATCAATGACAGATGGTAAAGCATTTTTAAAAACTCATTATTATTTTTTTACAGTTCCAGTTGGCTGCATTTGTGATGCAGTAATCACACATTTCACCTTTGAAAATCATCATTATTTAAAGCGTATTCTTGCCTCAGTAAAGACACAGCGGATAACAGATTTGTAGGACACTTGGTACATCTTCGAATAAGCTACAAATGAAAATTGTAAATCATTGTTTGCTATTTTGGTTGAAGGTGTAAATACCATTTATTGGTGTAACACTGAATTCCAATAGTTTGGATTTGTTTTCTAACTAATAATGTTACTTGGGTAGCATGAAATTGTTGGAATGCATAAATTTGTGTATGTGGGATGGGGGAAGACAATCTGTTAGCATGTTCACATGGTTTTAGCTTGGCTAGTTTCAAAGCATTGCATATCTGTAGCGTTACCATTTTTGCTAGATTCTCAAACGACAGGGTTTATAGGATGAAAAACATGTACAAAGAACGAGTGTTCGGTAACTTGTGATGCAGGGCATAACATTTGTGAGTTCTCTAACAGAATTTCAATGCTTGTTATTGTGTGTTTGTCATGATGTGAATTTTGATGCACTTAATTTCAGCCTGTTAATGAGCTGATGTGTTTTGCTTTTCCCATGGGAATATAAATAAAAATGTTCTATATAAATTTCTCTTTGTGAAGCGTTTGTGTGAATTCATGTGTTTGTTAGCTTGCCTCTTATTTGTATATGTGCAGTTCAGCTAGGTGGGACATAAATGACAGACTAACCAAACATGCTGGTCCAAAGGGGTTTGGACGGCCGGGCGTGTGGAACAAGTTGCTGACTTTGGTATGAAACATCGACTCCAGCTGAAATCTTCTGCCAAAGTTCAGCACATGATTAACGGTGAGAAAAGACCCTGTTTCCCTGCTGATCCACCAAGAGCAAACACATGCATGTGAGGACCACCGAACACAACAGCTGAAGTGCTTTAGCCCACGCTCTTTAAACAAATCCGCAATAAACAGTTTAACTACAGGCACGATTGCTACACGTAACTATGTTAGGTTGTGAGAATAGTTCTATTAAGTTAAACATGTTATTTAAAATTCTGATTTTTGGGGTGTTGTATTAACTTTATTCATTCTAACTAGCTAACTTCAGATTTACTGTGTATCAAACAAACTCAAAGCATGAGTTACTCGTACTGCTATAAATGACTTGAAATGGCAAGATGTGTTTAACTTCCTCGATGGGAGCCATCGTCCATCAGAAAGCTTTTAGTATCTTTGTCTATTCTCTGTAAGTAATCTTGTTGCTTTTGGCAGGAAAGGGTCATAATTGTATTAATGCCTGGAATAGGAGCTGTTAAGAGTCACATCTGCCGGTCTGTGAAAGCTATCTATGGACTTCACACCTGCCGTTGAGAGCGGTAATGGGCCACGAGGTGCAATTAAGCAGAGGCCATTACCACCTTGGACAGATGGTCAGAGAAGATCTTGGGCAAATGACTGGCACAGTTGCTCTTTTTGCAAGAAATTACAAGAAAAGGCCTCTAGGCAAACATTTCAGAAAACAAAAGTAATTTTTTGTGCTCCATAAAGGTGTTAGGTTCTGAAGATCGAGACTAAAGCCACACCCACGAATGCTATCCTGATTTTGCTCCTTAATCGTGCAAAACCAACAATATTAAGGTAAATTTTTACAGTTTCTGTTTTTTTAACCATGCAAAACTAGTACAAGTCAAAAGAGACCATCTCAGGCCTTGGGGTTTGGTATGAACCGGCCTAGTTCGCTGGTCTAACATGTTTATCTAGTGTGAACAATTGGTCATCCAGCTGGTTTCTGTGAAGATTTCCTAAGTTTTAAAATCCACTAAGCAAAAATGATTAAACTGCTTAATAAGGTGAAAGCAGAGGTTTGCTCTTTATTTAGAATTTTTCCTGAGACTGTGAAGGTCTTTCATCAATAATCCATGTTTTTATTTTCCACATTCTCAGCTCACACACATTGTTTTTAGGGTCTGTGACGTGACACCAGCGGGTGAAGGTGAAGACCTCACTCACAGTTTACTTCTGCAAGCTTCTCCACCTCAGTCTGTGTTTACAGACTCAACTGAGAGAGAAGGTGCATTAGAACGACATCAAAACATGAAAAGTGAAATAATGGAAAATATGGTGTATTTACAGGACTCCCTGAAATGGATTCACAGTGCAGAAATGTAGTGTTGTTAAGGTAAGATACAGAAAAACTAGAATTTATAAGAGCTCATAATTGTAACTTTTTTAAATGTATAAAAGTTTATATTGCAGACTAAAGCTTTTAGAGGAAGTAAGAAAATGTTCCTGAAATAAAATACTGCATCATCTGTCTAAAACCCAATGAGATCATAGAATAAGAGTTTATTAATAGCTGTAAAACAGACATTAACTTTTATTTTTCCAGTCTCACACATTTCAGCTGTAACTTGATAGTTTTGTTTGTTTCGTTTTTCCCATCGTCCCGTTTATGCAGGAAAGACTAAATCAGAAACTCGTTGTGATGTAACTATAATAACAGTATCGGTGTCTGTCTGTTTATTCTGAATTCCTCGTGTTTCTCTTTCTCACATAAAGGACGAAATTTTGCAAGGAGTGACTTTGCTTTCCAGGGTCTCATGTTGATTAGATGTTTATTTCTTCAGCCTGAGTTTGGCAGCAACACCAAACTTTGTGTTATTCTGAGAAGTTTTGAAATCGTCTTTATTTTAGAAAAGTGTGTGGTTACAATCATCTCTTGTGTTATGTAATCCTTGTTACCACAAAAGTTCAACATAACGCAGAATAGTCGTGTTTTCTCGTTTAAATGCGATTAACACATTTCCATCCCTATCATGCACATTTAACAGATGTATATATGCATAATGTAAGACTATGTTATTTTATCAGAGGGTAACAAACGCCTGCCAATGTTTTTCATTTCTTTGAAAACAGCTTCACCTTGTGGATAAAGCAAAGATGGATGGATGCGATATTAACTTAAAGAATTAAAGTTGTAACAGTTCAATGTATCAGGCAGTTTTTACTTTTATTACATTTTGCATTACAATATTACCATTATATCACATTTGCCAGCTCTCAACGTTACACACTTCCTATGACCAGCATGGGAAATGTACCTGTCCTCCGAAATGTACCTTCTCGCTCTCATAAAGAATGATAAAATAAACAAATGTTAACTATATAAATTACATTTGGTAGGAAAAATATAAATATTCAATTAGTTACAATAAATATTTTGCCCTTTCACTAAAAGTTGGTTAATGTGTCAGGCGTCCTTTTAAAACTTTCACGTTTTATGATGCACCATATATACGCAATGAATGACACATATATACATACTTATACATGGACACATATAGACATATATACGCATTTAATTACATGGGTCGTAAATTGACTGTAATGCATTGTGAAAAAATAAGTTTTGTGAACTAATACGTGTTTTTTTACAGCTTTCATGACTCCGCAAACAGGAAACAATGTGTAAAAGTGTCACTTTCGGGCGAAGAGGTGAGTGGGGTCCCTGTTGCGGAAGTTGGGTTGGATCTGGAACATGGGGGTCCAGCGGAAGCCGGCGTGTCCCTCCACCCCAGCAGGCCCGGCTGCAGCAGCTCCAGGTGGGCAGGGTTTGTTCTGAAGCAGCTGGAGGAGGATGGACATGTCAGGACCCAGTCTGGACACCAGCCCGGCTCTCACCACCTCCACGGTGTCTTCATCGCACCCCATTAAGCTCTGGAGAAGCGTGCTGTAGTATCTGCGTTAGATAAAGAGAATTTTTGGGCTCGTTTTGGGCTCATTTGGGGCTCATTTTGGGCTCCTTTAACCCGCAGCGCATTGCGCGTTACCTGTTTGGAAAGCGGCTGGGCACCCGCACCGCGTCTCCGATGGCGTCAGGGTTGGATCGGGCCACTTCGCAGATGTCCAGTTTCTTGTAACATTCCTCCTGAACTTCCGCAATCATCTTCTGGAAGGTGGAACAGCGTCGGATGGCCTGGAAAACTTTAGCGGTGATCCCGTTAGCGATGCATCTGATGCTTTCCTTCACAAACGTCTTGCCCTGCAAAATAAAGTTACGTTGAAACATGTTAAGATGGTGTTAAGATGGTGTTAAGATGAACTCTGGTTTGAAGGTTTCGTGCCTCCGTGTTGAAGATCGTAGCCGTGTGGAGGAAGCTGTGGCAGATGTCATGCATGCCGTCCGTGTCGCAGGTGGAGTTTTCCAGGCATGCGAAGGTCGCGCATCCCACCTGCAGCGCACCGTTCAAGCATCGAGCGACATCCGCTGAAAGATGGGAAATGTTAGGATTTCTGGTTGTTTTGGTTACCAGCACCAAAATATCTTCTTTTGTGAACCTGAAAGCTTTAAAGCCTTTCTGTTTGCTCAACTGGTAGAGCATTGCATTAACATTGCAAAGGTTGTGGGTTTGATCCCAGGGGAAGGCAAGTCCTGAAAAAATGTGTGTACCTTGAATTCACTGTAAGTCGCTTTGGATAAAAGCGTCTGTCAAATGAATAAATGTAATGTAAATGTAAATAGCCATCCACCACCCACAGAGAAGATCTAAGACCTAAAGTTTGAGACTGAAGAACATTGAACTTACTAGGGCTGTTGGAGGAGAACCGAGCTCGTCTCGGTTGTGTGGGTTCTTGACCCGTTCCTAGTGCAGATCCGACCAGAACGAGCAGCACCAGAAGTCCACCTTTCAGGAACATGTCCTCACCTCTGTCTGTAGACCCTATTTAAAGAAATCCTTTAAATGAGATCTTTGCTGGTTCTAGTGTCCGTCTTGTTCTTGGTGTTTGTGTTGCAGGTTGACAGCCTCAGTTTTATACAGGTTTTCTGCTGAGTTTGACGGGTCATAAATTCTCATCGTCACCAATCAGATCCCAGGAGGTCAAGTAAGTCAAGCCTCAAATTTTCCATCGCTTCATAAATATTCATAGCACAGATTAACAGGGGTTCAGTTTCTACACCTGCAGACGTTTAAAATCTTGTAAAATGAGCAAAACCTTTGAATCTCAGAGATATGCAGCTTATATAAAAACATTCAGATTCGGTGAGGTCATTGTTGTATTCTGTGGATTGAAACTTTGGTTGAATCATCAAAAACAAGGATAAAAACAAAGATGTTGAAGTGGTGAAATGTTTTGGCAGCTGATCTAAAGATAAACATTCATCCAGCTTATTTTGCCCTACTTGGCTGATGGACAACATCTAACATGGGACGTTTTTATAATGTTGGCTAACGCTCTCTGAAAGTTCTCTCAAAGTTATCAAAAATGTTCTTTCAGTAACATTTGTACAATGTTTTTATCATATAACAAGAAAATGTTATTCTTAAGCATTAGGTGAATGTTTTAACATTTTTACAGAAATGTTAAAATCTGTTTTTAGGTTTTTTGTTACTTAATAAAAATGTTACTGCAACATTTTTAAGACCACAGGTTGTTAGTTGGGCAGGAGGTAAAGTCATATATTTGTACTCTTGTGGAAAATAACCTGGTTTGGATTTGATGTTCCAGTTTATTGTGGGTTCAGGGAGTTTCTGATAAATGTAGCTTGTCAGAACTGGTCCCACGCTTGAACGCACGTCCGTTCACACCATTAACAATGTGTGTGGATTATCTGAGTTAGTTTTGTGTTTGTTTTTAATGGTGAATGTAGGAAAGTGTTCAGAGGAAGTGATGAGTTTTCCATGAGGATTTCATTAACCTCCAGAAATTTCCACATTCCCCTAAAGAGTTAATTATTCTGATAGTGATCAAAGCTTGTGTGTGTGTGTGTGTGTGTGTGTGTGTGTGTGTGTGTGTGTGTGTGTGTGTGGGTTAATTACTTTTGTTCACACAGGCGCTAACAAAACTTGTTTATTATTACCAAAGGAAACCTGGAAATCACATTAACATCTTTACAAAAATAGTATGAAAGAGGTTTTTTATATACCGATAATTCTTTGACACACAAAACTTCTAAAAAACATCATTTTATCAAGAGGTCTTTTATGAAATTAAGGTTTAGTGTTTAATAGAAACGTGATGAAAATGCTGTTTTCAATCTGAATGAAGCTTAACATGCCAGCATGGCAGCTAGCGTGAGTGAAAACAGGTCAAATGCAAAACTTGAACTGTATTATTTAACTTTTTTTTTAACAACAAGAGGTTTACATTGAGGTCGACACATATTTCCTTTTCTGATTAAGTCAAACGTGTCAGATCTGTTTCTGTTAGAGGAATAATGCATTTGACCTCTTGTGTTATTCCAGGTGATGGACTGCAGATGAAACTCGTTTTCTTCGTTTCTCAGAAAAAAATGTGAAACGCTTCAAACAAGTGGAATGATGAAGATCTGAAACATGGTTTTAATTCTGTTTCAAGAATAAATGAAAAAATTCAATGTCATCTTGCTGGCAAAATGCTTGAGTTTTTCAAATGTAAAATAGCAAGTTTTCCAGTGTAAAATGTACAGATGTGGAGACAACCTATATAAACAAAGTTCAGTCATTTGAATAAAGATTTATTAATGGAGTTCTGAATTTATTAATGTTCTGAAAGGTGGTTGTTTTATAAAAGAGGGACAGATGTTTAATGGTTTTGCAGACATTAAGAACATGGATTAAACATGATTAAAACTCAACTTTTTTCAAACAAATACTGGTTGATAGAAATAAAGACATGATATAAAACATCACATGGTTTCATTTGTTATTGGAACTAACTTTGTTATTTCAGGTTTTCTTCACATTTTATGCTATCAGTTGTGTCTTTAGATTTTATTGACCTGGTGCATCAAACCCAAAATTTGAGTCCTTAAGAAATGTGTCTACTACTGTTCTTACAGAAACAAAGATATATACTTTAAACCAAGAAATTAAACTACAGAAGACAAAAATTAGATGGTTAATTTGTTACATTCATTCATTAAAACTGGGAAATCACTCATTCAAGAGAAAATAAACTTGTTGCATTGCTACTACAAATAAAATGATTGCACTTTATACATTTCAGGTCCTCAGAAGTTTCATTTCACACCAACATTAAAGCATCAGAGCATCTTCAGGTACAAACGCTGAAGGTCGAGACTTGCACCTGATAAACTCTTAAATGCTGAAGATTTTGATATTGTGGCGTTTCAGTCTGAGCTTGTAATTGGCTGTTTGCACTGAGTGAGAGCAGTTATTCTTCAGTTGAGGAACTGATTATTTTAACACAGCATAACATTTGGCAAACTGATTAATTGCAAGGAAGTGTGACAGCGGCTTTCTCAACAAACTTAAAACAAATGAAAGGCACTCTAATAACAGACAGATGAGCAAAATGGAGTCTGAAAGGCTGTAATACGAGATGAGAAATACACAATAGAAAACAACAACCGTAACTATCACGTTTCATTATTCTCAGAGATAATATCTGTAAAGGTAGTTATATTAAAACTGATGCTGCGCCAGGGAGTTTCGTTAAGTTCCTAACAGTTCTTTACACAGAAGTTTGGAAAAAAAGTTTTCTTTTGAATTCTGGATGTCTTGCACTGGAGGGATCGGTCCTGTGTGCCTCTCCCGCCACTTTCTGGTCCCCCGTGTTCCTGCCTCAGTTCAGCAGCTGCAGCCGTCCCCGGAGGACACGGATCTGTCGTCTCTTAGTTTAATCTGGTCGGGGAAATCGTACGTCTCCACTTCAGACTCCTGTGAAGTAAAGCAGCCATTAACACAAGTGTTGAGAAGCTAGCGCTAGTGTCAGGGCGTTAGCGGACTTAGCGTGCACCTGTTTGAGGGCATTACGAGCAATGGTTTGGAAAGCTTGGTCCACGTTGATGGCCTCCTTCGCGCTGGTCTCAAAATACGGAATATTGCTTTTGCTCTGACACCAAGCCTGGGCTCGTTTTGTTGTCACCTGCAAGGAAGGCAAATTATTTAAAGTGGACCAGAAATGACAAATTAAATTACTTCTGATGTAATTCAAAGTGAAATAATAATGGAATGCATGGTTTGTTTTTAGCTTGGTGGTGTGTTGCAATAATAAATAACTGTAGATTAGTGGTGCACTAATTTGGAAACCAAAAGTGAAACTAACAAAGGGTGCGTTTACTAGTTCAGTCGTCAGGGCTTGTGAAACTAACCCTAGCAGTTTTAGAGTGGAAGTAGTTCTGGGACACAAACCTGTCGGTTCTCCAAATCAATCTTGTTGCCAAGCACGACAAACGGGAAGTTCTCCGGGTCTCGTGGACTGGCCTGAATGAGGAACTCGTCTCTCCAGCTGTCCAGGGTTTTGAAAGTGTTTGGCGCAGTGACGTCATAAACCAGAACGCAGCAGTCGGCTCCACGATAAAATGCCACACCCAGCGACTGAAAGCGCTCCTGTCCTGCTGTGTCCCAAATCTTCATAAAGCATTATAAAGCGCCACATAACAAGAAATCAATGATTTATCGGGGCTTTACAAACATACAGCAATTCATGAAATAAACGGGACAGCACAACTACATTCCACTTTGTCCCCTAAGTGGACGTCAAGGGAGGATAAATGAATGATAAACCTTTTAAATGGATCAGGAAATTGACTGGTGAGTGCCACGACATAACTTACAACTGGTTACTGATAACTACAGGAAATACCTGCATCGTCACAAGCCGGTCATCTACCATGACTTCTTTGGTAAGAAAGTCGGCACCGATCGTGGCTTTGTACTGGTTGCTGAACTTCTTATTAACATACTGGTTCATCAGAGAGGTCTTTCCAACGCTGTGGGACACAAACACACCAGAACCACAATTCAGAACCTTCACATCTACCTCCCTGACAGACATGTGGGGCATCACAGGCACGTCAGACGCCCCAGATGATGTCACACCACCAGACGGAGAACCGGCTGACGTCATCACACATGCAATAAACTAGTATTACGTCTTTAACTCACCCAGAATCCCCAAGAATGATCACTTTAAGAAGAACCTTTTTGCGAGACGCCATCCTGAACTAAACAGAGCCTGAAAACACACAAAAAACAAGGATTTAACAAGGATGGTTATTGACAAACACGTTGAAACCCAAGAATAAGATGCAATATAAGGTGTCATTCACTATAAACATAATTATTCTCATGTAGTGACATTAATAATTACATGCATAATGTATTTAATACAGTCTCGTGCTTATGTCCAAGTCAACATTAGCCCGTAGGCTTTGCTAACCAGCTGCGAATATACAGCGTCTTAACATGAGGTTTACAAGAAAACAACAACAGCATATTTTAATTTATTACGATGATTTATTTATATTAAAGCTCTGTACGCATTTATAAGTTGATTTATTTAAATAAAACCAACTGTTTGCGTGTAATGTACCGAAATAATGATGTTAGCATCTCGGTTATGCGCTAAAGCAAAGCTAACGCAAACCCACCCGCCGCAGACGGCGTTTGCACGCTAACAAACACCCGTCTGCCATTTAAACACGTTATAAATAATAATAATAATACATTTAACACAAATAATACATGTACTGGTTCAGAGCAACGCAGCGACTGTAAACGCGTTTAACGTGGTCGCGCTTTAGCCGCGGAGGCTAGCGGGTTAGCGCGATGAAAACTCACGGTGCGAAGACGGAGACGCCACCCCGAGTTCAATCTGCTGCTGTCACGCCAAAAAACAACCAGAAACAACACGAAACAGCACCGAAACAACACCGAAACAACACCACACCGTGTGTCGGTGTCCGTGGACACAGTCTGCGGCTGCTGCGCGTCTCCGGTGGTTGTCCGCGTGCCGCGATGAAATCGCTCAGCTCGGCGTGTGAACCTGCGCCAGTCTCTGCGTCTATATCCGGATGTGCACAACATTATAACCGCGTCCTCGGTGTTTAATTCAGTTCCTAACTGTGCCATTTGCCCTTTGGGTGTCTTAATAAATCATTATTTGGGATGCATGTCATTGTGAATTTGTGTTTAACCAGTTATTCTGTTAAGTTACATCAATTGTGAGGGATCTGAATAATAATAACATGTACAAAGGTTAAGAGATTCTGATCACTCTTGACTCTTGCATGAAAGGTGATATGATAACATTTCTAAGACATTTTTACTTTACAGACAGATTATGTACATCTGATTATACACAGCAGTAAGAAACACAAATAAGCAACACAGTTGTGGCGTTTGAACAAGCAGGGCTCACTTGTAAAGTGAGGGATGTTTTATAAAAAAAGGCCTCCAGCTTTAGAAATCATCATCGTCACAAATGTCCAGATAAACGTCGAAAGCCTCGCGGTTACAGTTCCCATCAGGGGTGAAGACGTACTTGTGGAACGTGCCGTCGACGCAAATGGCTTCAAAGAGACACAAGAAACATGACATGATTATTTGAGTCACTACATTTTAAGCTAAATCTTTTGCTGCCAAAAGCACACAGACCTGCACAATGTTTGTTTCAAAGTTTAACCAAAATACACATACCGTTTTTAGATGTGTTTTTCCCAAAGGCACATATACAAGCACACTCAGCAGGTACCGTAAAGTTCGCCAGAGACCACTGACTGTCCACATACTGCCCGATGACTGGACCCACCTCCTACACGTGCCAAACCATCAGAGAAACAATATGATTCCAAATGACTCTCAAGCTACATCAACATATTCCATCATTTAGGTAAAGTTCAAAGGTTATCAGTCACATGATCAACTGAGAAGGTTTTTGTGAATGTCTTACGCAGAACGACGGTTCAGCTTCGTGTCTTTTAAAGCAAATATGTGCACAGTTCCCTTGTCGCTGGACGCGCAGAGAAAAGACGAGTCGTGGCTGAAATTAATGCTGGAAAAGATTGAATTATGCATTAAACGTTTACATTTAAAAGCAGTCTATCAGCAAATCAGCATTTATTACATCATATACCCTGTCTTACTAGGTGTGTTTACACTTGTATAAACAGTTTTTTACTTGTATAAACAGGTTAGTACCAGTATAATGTGGCAGGGTCAGTTCCTCTGCGTAGTTCCACGAGTTTATCTCGGGTCGTTGTGTCAAACAGACGGATTAATGGGCCCTCCGGGAGGCAGATGCCACGACGCTGCCGGGCTGATTCAGAGCCAGACATGCAATCTCACCCTGATGGGCGTTGATGGTGAACGGAGCCGAAGATGTTCCCAGTTTTGTGTTAGAAAGATCCTGTCGGAAAGTCACAAACACATCTCAGAGTTGACATAAACATTAAAATCACATGTGTAAATAAACAACCACACATAACATCTGAATTTCCCAGTAAAAAAAGACGTAAAATGTATTTGGTTGTTGCTAGATTATATAACAAGTTTAAATAATGATTTTAATGTGTGAATGTGTTTTTATATACCTGAGATTTCAGAGAATTTCAGACTGACTTCGCCCCCCACAACAGCCAACAGGTTTGATCTATGAAGCATCGAACACAAGGCAATACTGCCCACCTGCTCATGGTCTGTAACCAATAACATCACAAAACATTCAGATACATTAGAAAACATTCAAACAATTGTTCTTAATATAACAACTGCAAAATTATTTTACCTGAATGCCCCTTTTCCATGAGTGGTTCAACATTATAAATGCGAACCCCTGTCTCCATGGCACAACAAAAACAACCTAAGCAACAGAGAACAGAGACAAACAAATAGTTAACATGTGATGAAAATGCCATTAGTATATTATTAATAGTGATAATTATAAATAGTGAAATTCAACAATATGGCCACCTAGAGACCACCAGAATGGCCAAAAACTGTATAACAAATTCTAAAGAACTTGTGTAAATGTATAATGTATACGTGTAAATGTATTTTTTAATCTTCTGTTGTTTATTCCAGGATGTTTTGTTGAAGAAATGTGTTCAACTCACCCTGGTCCTGGTTAAACTGCAGGCTGTTGACTCCTCTCTGCTGGCTCATGATGT
>JBAJNP010002657.1:0-35311 GCA_036877545.1 Yasuhikotakia modesta
TTAAAACGTGGGTCGGTAACTGAACGTGGCCTATTAAAGTTAACCTAAATAATTTGGTATATAAGGAGCACGAGTTCCAATTCAATCCAGATTTTAATGGTTTCTGAAATATTATTACACTCCATATAACTCCAGTATTATGGGACACCCCTGGGAAGCCCGTGACGGTGGCGTTCAATGGGCTTTAACTTCGCTGTGATGCAGCGACCCATCCGACCAATAGACGGTGCAGCATCAGTGCAGCGATTCTCCGGGTTTCCCAGCTGACGCGCCGCGCGGAACCACTGTCTGTATTTTCATTTGTTCGGTTATTGACCCACATAAAGCCGAGAAGGGCTTCCACCGACCCCGAGGCAAGATCAGAAGCGAGGGCGAACTGGAGGCTAGTAATGCTCTCTCATGACTTGTCCCATTTGCTACCGTGTCCGTCCAATAGCAGGATACCATCGTAAACATTGGACTTGACTGGGATTCTCCCCCAGTGCAGCTGCGCGTCTCCGCGTGCGGCGCCTGGATTCACGGCGGATTTAAACACGTTTAAAACATGGTTGAGGTGGGAAACAAGAAGGGAAGGGATTTGTTACTATCTGCGTAAAAACTATCCCCGAATCATCCGACTATTGTTGTAACTTCTGCAAGAAAAATGCACGACAAAAGCTCAAAACGACATACTTCGTCCACTTCCAGTGGCTCGTCGTTCTTCATCGAGAATTTACTTGGCTGTTGCAGGACTGAACCGTCCGCAAGTCAAACAAGAGATGAAGACGGAACGGAAAGCAGAACGGACGCCCTCCTCGTGGGCAGCACGAATGCGCATTGGAAAGAAACATACAGTCAAGTATCCATCGCGGAGACGTATCGGAGCACACAGCCAACTCTGGAGTGGTATGAACGGCAAACCTCCAGCCTGAACGACGCAGAACGATTAGAAAGTAAGACTTTTACATTTGTCGATTTTAAACAATTTAATGTTTAACTTTAAGGGCTGGAAGAACTGACTGTCTAGCGAGAAAGACCATGAGGAATTTTCATTCATATTGGGGTTTAATAACGTTCAACATGAATAACGTTTGTTGGTCCACATACGCGTAAGTAGAGCAGCAATGAAAGTCTTCCCAAACTCGTTAAAGGCTTATGGGTGCGTTGGTTTGTCTGTTTGACTATGCAACACTAAGAAAGTGAAGTAAAGAGGCACACAGTATGTCACAAAATGATAGTGCCCAAAAACATTCGCTTTCAACGTTACAAACACATATAACATCATTTTAATCGCTTCTCAGGTCCAAGAGAGCAAACGCGCGCCCCCAGCGACAGCTGCCACTCCGCCCCCAGCGACAGAGACTCTGCAGCCCGGGAGCTTGTAGATGGAGCGCCGGACAGAAGGGAGTGTGTGGACGGCGAGAGCGCATCACAACAACCCTTGGATGACCGTTCAGGTCCCGACAGTTCTGAGCTCTGCTCCGGCCGCAAGAAAAAGACACGGACCGTGTTCAGCAGAAGTCAAGTCTTCCAGCTGGAGTCGACCTTCGACATGAAGAGATACCTGAGCAGCGCCGAGCGCGCAGGCCTCGCGGCCTCACTGCACCTGAGCGAGACACAGGTGAAGATCTGGTTCCAGAACCGCCGAAACAAATGGAAAAGACAACTGGCCGCAGATTTAGAGGCTGCTAACTTTAACCACGGATCTCATCGGATTGTACGGGTGCCCGTTTTGTACCACGAAAAAACTGCCCCCGTCAGTTTCAACGTGTCGCAGGTCTCGCCACCTGTCGTGGGTTTTTCGGGTTCTGTTAACTATCCATTGACCTCCTTTGCCCATTCAATGAATCTGCTGACGTCGCATATGGCAGGCCTCGTTTGACTTTAGATGATGGACAGATATACTGACACTACAGTGAACTGATGGAGTCGACAGTCCTGGCGTCTGGTTAATCCAAAGAAAACATTATTGTTATCCCATACGTCACTAAAGAGAGACATAAGTTTGTTTACTGTCACTATTGCCTGTCAAAGTTGCACAGGTGCCCTGGTCTAGTTAAATAAGGGCAACTCCTGCTTTGTGCACATTTATTTTTATTCCAGTACACGATTTTGTCACTTTTTCACATACTTTGTACTGTACAGTGAATAAACGAATCACGATGAATTTCTGCTTTGAATAGGATCTTCATAATATGAACGCAGACGGGACACACACACACACACACACACACACACACACACACACACACACACACACACACACACACACAATGTGGTTTAACCACGTTTTCTGCAGTCAGTTATGGCTACAACCAAACTGAAATAAATACATCAGAACATCATTCACAAAACTCAAAACAGCGATAAATGACATACAGAACGTAGTTTATATATGTAGTTACTTAAATTACTGCAACTCACATCCAATGTTACACAATAAGATTAAAAAAACTCACTAATCAAAGTCAGAAATGAAAAACGGAATTCATGCAATTCAACAAAGATGAGAGAATAACTGGTAAACGATTCTCGCTATTATTGTTTTAACTTATTTTATTATTAAAATAACACACCGTTATGGTAACTTTCATGAAACTTCAGAAATAAATAATATCTTCATTCCTTGCCTGTATCCAAGGTTAATATACTTGGGAAAACTACAATCCTAAACATCCATGAATTAATATTTACATAATTAAATATAACATATAATCTCTGATATGTGCAAGTTATAGACCTATTGGTGTTTTAAATGTGCCGTATAGGCGCAGCCTAGTTTCAGCTAAATTATTAAAGACAATATGCAAAGAAAGATAAAGAAAAGATACATAAATAATTACAAGAATTACAAGTAATTAAAAATGTAATTTATTCATAGACACTTATGCGTAGCTAAAAATAAAACTATTAAGAAAAGTAAATAAAACAACTTCTGAAAGTTGGAAATTAGCGTCACACAACTGGACGAAACTGATTTACAAGACTCGTATTTTACTATTATTTTAGCGTCATTATATTATTATATCATTATTTACTATATATTTAATTGGAGTTTAGGACAGTCCGCATGCAATTATTTAGATTTAAAATAAATAGCATCACTGTGAACTGAAATATTATTAAATATGCGCATATTAAATATTTCGAAGACAATGTTAAAATGAGCTTTATAATACAGCTGCTGTAATTCACCAAAACGACTAACACGACTTAATAACCTGCGCCCCACTTTGACCCTCTTTCTTCTCGAATTGACACCTCTTGAGAGGCATCAAACGAGCAAGAGCAGTCAGAAGGGGCAAAAAAACGAAAACCCCAAATTGCCCCCCCCCAGCGAAGGGCTGTTTTAAACACTAGGCAGGGTAGTTGCTTAATTAAACGTATTCGTGCCAGATGCCTGGATAGGTCTGCGTTTAGCTCCCACCCTCCTCTGCCATTGGTCGCCGGCTGTGTGATGCTCGCGACCAATAAACGATGGAGATTCGTGATCTTCCGGTCAGTGGACTAACAATCCGGGCAAACGCAGCACAACTGCGCGCCGTGGAGCGATGGTGCTCGGACAATCGAGACGTTAGTTTATGAAACGGCTTAAAAGAGATACAGAGAGACAGGACCCAGCATCCAACGGAGAATATGAGCAAAGAAGACGCGTCATGTCGACCCGCTTCTTTGAAGTTTACCATTGACAATATCCTCAGCTCCAAGCCGAGCAGGAACTCTGACACCTGTCATTCAAAGACATCGCTTACAGTGTGTCGGGATGGCTGTCTGCATCAGCCGGGAGAAGGCGAGGATCCACGCAAAGAGGGGTCGGATGCAAGATTGCACGTCATCGGTAAGATATCGTTGTTACAAAGTTGTTGCATGAACATGCATCAATGCTGCATGCAACTGTTTATAAATGGCATCTACCTGCTTTTTAGATAAAGTCAACAGAGACGGAGATGCGAGTGTGGACGAACCCAAAAGCGTCGACGCGCGCAGCGAGAGCGCGGACAGCTGCGACGACGCGCAACACAAGAACGGCGGCAAGAAGAATAAATTGGTGACGAAGAAGAAAACGCGCACCATCTTTTCCAAAAGACAGATTTTCCAGCTGGAATCTACGTTTGACATGAAGCGCTATCTGAGCAGCGCGGAGCGAGCGTGCTTGGCCAACTCCTTGCAGCTCACTGAGACTCAAGTCAAAATCTGGTTTCAGAATCGACGGAATAAGTTAAAAAGGCAACTGTCCACTGAACTGGAGGGACCGAATAGCGACTTTGGCGATATCGGAAAGACGGTACCTCTCCCGGCTATATATAAAGAGAATAATCTGCTTGGAAGATGCATGCTTCCCATGCCCCTGCCGGTCGTGTATCCTGGAGGTAGCGCGCCTTACTTTTACTTCTCAAACGCCAGCAAGTATTTCAGCCTGTTTGAAGGAGATATTTGACTTACCCCCTATAACAGGGACACAGTTTTTGTAGCTCCTATTGCGAAGCCGACAACATTGGCCAAATCGCATTTTCATAAGCATTAGCATATCGGTCTGTTGTGTGTTTTGCAAAGAACGATGCTGAGCCGTAGTCGTGAAAGGAGCTGTCTTATATTTCTATGCAAAGTCGATTTTATTTATTGTAAGCTGTAAAGATTTGATTTTAAAAATCTACCACCCAGTTCTGCAGAGCAAAATGAGCAGCCATAGGCTACTGGCAGGAATGCCACAGCCAGTCACCCTGTTTTCACGTGACAGGGTCCATAACACACACAAACACACACATATATAAATTAACAATATAATTTACTGTTTACATTATTATTATTATTATTATTATCATTATTATTTTATTACAAACACATCTTCGCCAAAGATTATCAATGCATGCATTTGTATTTTAAACGGGCCTCTAATTTTAAATGAGCGCAATTAAAACATATTTAAGTGAATGTATTATTTTACTTTTAATGCATGTTTTTATGTGTATTCATTTTTACATTTTGTTGTTTTAATTCCTTAACAGCATAATCTGGCCACTTAAGTACTACGATTATTTACATCTTTGACTGAGTATCATTAAATCTCCTGTTTCACACTTGCTTTAAAGGAAAGCTTTTGTGTCTGAATTCTTTGCCCTGTTGTTGTTATTTTCTTCGTCGATTGTAGTCCATTTAAAAAAGTTATAGTCGTTTGTTGGTATTGCGTTAAACTCGTGCGCCTGTTCTGTAGGAATTACGCAGGGCAGGTAACGACCAGAATCAAGCCTGTTATGCGCCATTTTTTTCATAGATTTGGATCCTTGTTCTACCTAAAAATAAATGATAAAAGATTCATTTAAACTGTGTATAAAACCGTGATATAAAATGACTACAAAGGTGTCGCTAAACAATCCTGATAAAACACGTTTACAGCTTTACTATTGTCTGATTTTTTGCGTCGCTATATTGTGGTTGCAAACGAGTGCAAACGCTACAGCAATGAACTTGACTCATGCATGACTGTGTAAGTTTTATAATGCACACAGTTAATATTTAAATAAAACTATGCAAATAAGTTTCAAGTTAAAACACATCTTGATTTGTGCCTTAAAATACTGATAAGTTAAGACCTGGTGATACGTCGGGCTGTACCGAGTTTGGACTGTATCAAAAAAAGGACATGATATTGTTATTAATATTATGTTTAATTATCAGTGAGGTCATGTTAGGCCACGGTACAGTTTCCAGAGACTGACACCAAAGAGGCATCTGCCATCTGGGTCCAGTTTTTCATCCCCATCATCCACAGATTTTTGACCTAAATGAATTCGTTCAGCCGCCGGGTTTGCTCGCCCTATACGGTCCAATAACCCATAACCACCCACTACTGCGAAAAGTAAATATTAAAGGTCTTTAAAACAGGTTTTTAAATAGGGAATTCAAGGATATAGGGAAGGAAGCCTGTAGGTTATTTGCTTAACTGGCTATATAATGGTTGTAAATGAGCTGCGTGTAAACATTACTAACCGCTGAAGGTTAATTCTTATCTCTGCATAGAAGGATCATTAGATTCGTTTCACTAGTTTTATTTATATAAACTCATTATTTAAAGTGAAAGTTATAGAGCGAAATTGTTCTATATATTTAAAGGACAGCGAGTTTAAATAATAAAAACGACAAAGTTAAACAAGTACAAAGAAAAAAAAAATATTTTGTCTCTTTGTTTATAGTTCTCAAACTTTTACGGAAACATCTGCCACAGTTTAATGCCAAAGTTTAAAAACAAGTAACAAAAAAAGAACAAACAGTACAAAACTATATTAAAACTACAGAATAAAAAGTTAATACAGCATAGGTACATTGGCTTTGATAGGACTGGTGACGTACAAATAAATGTAGGTTTATTTAAATAAAGTATTAAGCAATTTCTAGTGTTTCACACTGACATCTTGTAAGGATGTAACATAAAAAACAACCATTAAAAACCCATACAGATTAACCATATATGATGATTGTATATCTTATGGTGGGTTACAGGTCTGTCTTATTGCTCATGTTTAATCGATCATGATTAATGTTTTTCAGCTATTAAAACTATTAGGGTTAGGAGAAGAAAATCCCATGTGCATTTATTTAAACTATACAGACTCAGTCAAAACATCATTACAACAAACTTTTTAGCTAGATCAATAGACACATCTAACCCAACCGCTGTGAGTCCTCTGGTCTAATACACGTGAGTATTTCTCCACAGGCCTCTGAAGTAACCAAACCCTTGGAGTCTTAGAACCAAAGTGCAATGATACCCCACTCTTCCTTTAAGCGTCAGTTTGGGCCGGAGACTTTATGATTGGCTCTGGGGTGGCAAGCTAATCACTGTGACTTCAGTATTGGATATCTAACTCCATTCCATCTATCTCTACAATGCAGCCCATTAACGCAAGGAACCTGTTAATTGTCTGGTGTCTGCGTATATAAGTAAGTGGGAGGGGGTGAGCAGACTTCCTGTCTCTGTGAGAGAGAGAGCGATGTCTCAAAACTGGGAGAACACCTTCTGTCGCCCTGCACTTTGCTCCAAAACCACAAGGTTCAAATGACCTTCCACCCTTTATATCCATGTCCTCTCCACACACCCCCCATACGTTTCTACCAGTGCCATGGCCAAAAGTAGGAGAAAAATCCATTAAAAATCAAAGAGGCCACAACACAAACATGCCATATGTATGTTTAGAGGTATCAGTCACTGCAGGGTTATGGATGGTCTCTACTATACAACTGATTGATGGAACTGTTAACTATATGTGTGTGACACATACACACACACACACACACACACACACACTACATATTTCAAGTATGTTGAAGTATGTAACCTTTTTATTTTAATCCATTAATTCCCTCAAATGGCACAATAATCTCCATTATATAAAGGGTTAAATTTCCTCAAAAGCCATTATATAAATCCTATATATCCATAACAAATCTGGAAAAAAAAAAATCGGTGAGAAAGCAAAGCATAACACACACCATTCACAAAGATTTGGTGCAGTTCCGCTACAGCAGTGATGCTCAAACCTGCAGCGTTAAACTTGAGCGTTAATTGTGCAACTTCCCTGTCAGCCAAACACAGAACACAAGTGTGTCAGCGTCCGTGTGAAGGTGTGTGTGTGTTAGCTGAGTGTGTCCGGGTGTTTGGGTCCTGGAGATAGCATCTCCTAAAGTGGCCTCCAGTAGGCCGCCAGAGACTCTCACATTTCCAAGCGCTCTGATGTTTGTGCATGACAACAGCAGCCCACGAGGCACCTGAGCTCTGGAAGCAGACGCGCTGTCTGCGTGATTGACAGCTGATACAGGAAGGGGTGTGGCTGACCATCTAAAGGTGATTATGTAGTCGCTCACCAAACTGAACGGAACCAACAGCGGGCAAAACTCAAAATGTTTCTAGTAAAAGCTTCATTTTAATATTGCAACTATTCAGACAATTTAAAAATTAATCATCATCAGCTAAACGTAGCTTAACAAGCTACATTTGTTTGTGGCAAAAAACTCTTAAATGCTTAGGGAAGACAGCAATTTATCAAAAGTGCCCCAAAGAGGGTGTATGAGTGTTATAGTGCGATTTTGAACATGACTGCTTGTGTTTGTGTGGGTGAGAAAGAGAGAGAGAGAGACAGAGAGAGAGAGAGTACCATTCTCTACCCAATGTCTTGTCACAGCCTGTCATTGGCAAAGTCTTCATACCACATACATAGACAAAAATATTATGAACTTTGCTGTTAAGTGTGGATTACTATTCTGTATTAAAAGGTCCAAATTGTTCTGCGCAGTTTTGGGTCAAGTTGCCTCAGTTGGGGGTAGTGGCTGCGTCTATGTACATCTGTACACACTGGCCCACTTACTCGTGTGTGTGTGTGTGTGTGTGTGTGTACTGTTCTGCATGATTAGAAAGTGGCCTGTGTAGCTGGGGGTCCTCCAAGTACTTTGACCTCCAGACCTTTCCCAGTTTTCTAACAGAGGTCATCGTCATGGGCAACCGGAAGAAAAAATGCCAGAAAACATTGTAGCCTTGGAGACCGGAGATGAATCTTCCATTACATAGAAACTCTGTGCTTTTGTTTAGTGATGACTACATCCTTCATCTCTGGGTAGGTTAACTTTGTTTTATTTAACTTGCCAATACCAACTCTGCAATTCATATGTACAACAAGAACAAATATGAATAATGAGACCATAACTTGGACTCACTAAGCCTTCTACACTGTAAAAATAAAAAAAAACAGGCAGTTATCCTGTTATCATATAAAACTTGTATAGCAATGTCTGTTTTAGTCAAAAGTTTTAAAAATCCTTCAATCCAAATTCCTTCTCAGACTAACAAATCATTTTATTTAATGATTATGTAAATATTTCCCACATTTGAGTTCAGTGCGTTTACACCACTAGGGGAATGTTTGGTACACAAATACAGCCGTCTATATAAGCTGAAATCAGTGAGATATGAGGAAGACAAAAGGGGGTGATAGACGCTGTTGAACGGTGTGTGCAGGAGTTCCTCAGAGAGTGAAGGTCGTGTCTCTGGCCTGAGGGAAAGTCAAAGGGCCCCTAATGTGTGCTGAGGGGGGTGGGCTGTTAAAGAATCAGACAAAACAAAGAGATGTAGGTAAAAGAACACAGCGTAACATCAAACATCATATTGAGTCCATCCAAACCTTCAGTACAAGAGCTGAAGAGGGCTGGTGTTCAGAGGCAACAGTTCTCTCTGTGCTACAGAATATGAAGAAATTATTAAACAAAAAAGAAAGAGTTTAGCATTTCTCCAAGCTGAGAGCACAGACTAGCTTAAAAATCTCTTTTCTGCCTGATGTAAAAATCAGAGAATCGGTTTCAAATCATGTGACCACCTACAGGAGCACAACAGGAAGTCACAGAAATACACAGATACCCACAGAGCAGCTTGTATAATTACTGAACATCACGGGGGGGCTTATTCATTCACAGCAAAAAACCCTCTTCCCTAAAAAATACATTGTACATAAAACATCATGTTTTAATAATTTAAAATATCTACTAAACACAATCATTTACTCATTTACCAAAGCAATTATCTTGCTGCAGTGTGTCAAGTAATGTAACAACAACAACAGCAATAATAATATTAAAAATAATAATAACAACTAATAATTTATAATAACAAATAATAATTTTCCAATATGTTTAAAGGTATTTCATGCCAATAACGCAATACGGATTTGAATTTGAGGGGTAGACAGTCCCTGAAGTGGCCGGTGGTCCAGGGGGGCATTTGTAACAAGAACTCTATGACACAGCACATTACAACATAAACAACATCCTATTCGTTAGGACCAGCAACCAGAGAAGAGAACAGGGCTTTTCTAAACCCCCTAAAGAGTTTCAGATAGCTTATTGATCTACTAATTTAGTAGACTTCTGTGGCCTGGGCCATGCCTGACACTTAAAGAGATTGAATGGGAGTTAGTGGACAATGGGCTTTTGAAAAAGAGGCTCGGTGAAGCAAAAGAGAGAGAGAGACCAGCAGGTTTTCTGTCAGATGTCAAGTTATCTGTTTTGTGTGTGTGTGTGTTAGTTGAAAGTGGAGAGTTTGAAAAGCTAAATGTGTTGAGAGTATCTGGGGAGTTCGGGTGTCTGATTTATGCATTAGGTTCCATGAAACATGACATCACCTGAACGTTCGACGCACTTACATTTTTAATATTCATAATTAGCTTGGCAGCTGTAACACGCACAGCCTACCAGTAAAAAAATCTTTTATCAATTAATAAAATGGTAGAAGTAAAAACAAAAACAATCAAGTCTCAATATTTTCCTGTGGATTTAATTAAGACAAAACACTTCATTACAACACTACACTTAACTGTCTGTAAACTGGCAACATGCAAGACTCATTGTATGAGGTAATAAGTTAATGTAAATATAACTTTAGTCAAGGTTGGACTAACTACAAGAAGACCAAACACTCCACTATGAATGCAGCGCATGACAAAAATATGTAATTGTCAGCGAATTACATCCACATTAAAAGCCACATTTTTAAATGCACAGAATATGTTGGTGTTTTAGAATAAGACAACATCTTTATCAACTTAAGCCACAACTTTATACTTTTAAAACCCAACCATCTCTGATGTGTTTAAATATGTGGACACACACGTGTGTACAGCGCGTGCGCACAGACACACACACACTTGAACTCATCTTGCTCACTTAAAGCAGCGTGACAGAAAAGCCAAAATCAATGTTCTGCTCACAGAAGTGCTGAAACTTGAGACTAATGGGGTAACGAATGAGAGTGACCGGCGTGTTTGTAAGTAGGATTGAGTGTGTGAAGAGGAGAGAGTGGGGTGAAATTTATACGAGCGCAGAAGGGGTCTGTGGCACTGCGAGAGAATGAAGAAGCACAAGATAAAAGACGAGTGGAGGGGAACAGAGGAGTGCAGGGGTGTCTACGTACTAATGGAGTGCTATTGACTCAGCAGCACTCTCTGAGAGAATATTAACATTAGTCTGTCCCAAACGGCATCAGACAGTGTCTGGACTTATAGATCTGCGTGGCTATTCTCACTCACATCATAATTAGTGTGTGTCCTTCATTCCTCCACTGCAAGTGCCTCATTCATTCCTGCTCAATGTTCTGGAGGCGACTTCCTTATTTTCCACAGATTAGCTGTCTAATCCCTCTCTTCTTACCTTTTTTTCCTCTTATGCTCTCGCTGATTGATCAATAATCTGCTTTTAGCAGCTCGTTCAAAGTCACGGTATCACGGCGTGTGTATGTTGGTTTGTGGGAAGCGTGTTTAATTTATAAGCAAGATAAGGTGGCGAGTGATTTATACGGCTATTAAAACAATCTTATCAATGTTTATTAGCACTTGGTTGTTAACAATCACTTTACAAAGAGAACAGGACGTGAAATACTGTGCTGTGGTTTATTAAAACAACAGCTGTGTAACAGAGAGACACTTCAGAGGAATTCTTCTGCGAGCGAGTGAGAGATTCTGAGGTGAATACGGTGTGATTTACAGCTATGACATTAATTAACGTGATGAAAATGTTACTATTTTACTTCATTTTTGCTGCTTCAAAACTATTTTTACTGTAAAATAATTTTAAAGCTCTGTACAAATAAATATGATATGTATGTAAAAGTATAAAAACGTAAGAATACTGTCTGTCTGTGACCAATTTGGCCAAGATTAATGTGTAATATTTAAACAATATGGCACAGCAGGCCATAAAAATGGTATAAACAGTTATAAAATATGTTATTTGTAAAATATGCATTTAGCTGTGACTATATTCACAATGTTGCATGGCCTCAAATGCACTACTGCATTTAAAAAGTTTATGCCCCTATGAAAACATTAAAAAAACTATTTTATATTAAGCAAATGTGCCTCATTGTTAATATAATATTACTGAAATATATAGTCCCTGATATAAAGCCGTTATGCAACACACATATAAATGCTGTAACACACAAACTTAAAACAGGCACTAAGTAACACGTGCACACATGCAAACACACGCTGAGGAATGAACCAGCGGGAGTCGCAAACTAACCTCATCTTGCTGCGGCTTGTACTGCGGTGGGCAGTGGAGCGGAAGTGATGGCCAAAGCAAATGTGCATGTAGCAAAGGTGACCTAAATGCGAGAGCCGTGACAGGCTGCAGAAAGAGGCCCCAGAGAGCGCTTACACTGCACTGTGCCGCTGTCTGCTGCCCTGATCAGGGATTAACTGTGAGAGACTCTCTGCAGTCTGATCCCACCATCATGTGAACATTACACACAACACTGGAGCTCAAATGGAGCACGGAAATAATTCTGTTTAACTCACAGTTAGAATCCGTGACAATCTGTGAAAACTGAAGCAATAAGTACAAACAATCTGTGGTTTATTGTGAATTTAGATCAGATAAATCAATGGCTAATGGGCTAATTGCTTTTATAAAGCAGTTATATTGTTATATATATAAATATAAATATTTTCGTTTACACAGATGCAGTGATGCTGATGTAATGAGGTCAGAGATGTGTATATATAGGGTCATTGACAAACGGTTTTAAACACAGCTCAACCAATCATAATCAAGAGTAAAACATTTCCTTTAAAAAAAAAAACAAAAAAACAATCCGACTTACCAAGAATTCAAGGTACACATTATTATCAGTACTTGTGTTATCTGGGATCAAACCCACAAACTTTGTGCTGCTAACGCAATGCTTTACCAGTTGTTACAGGATCACTTATAAGGACTTGATATCTAATCCACCCAACAAATGTTTAGATAAATAAGACAAATATACTTACATACATTTTCTGGTCTCTAATTGTATCAGGGCCTCTCTCTTAATAAAATAAGAGTAATAAAATAGCATTTGTTTACAGACAAAAAAAAAGTACCAACTCTACTTGCACTAAATCACATCCCACCACAAACCTATAACCTTTAGATAAAATAACTCTCATCATTATCGAAGCGTTTTAACTCTTGAATTCCAAAGTCATGCTGAACTCGTATCTAGACCTGATCAGTTAAACATCAAGGGAGCCCCACACATCAGCGCAACATGTAGATACATTAGAAAGCTGAATTTTATATTCCACCAGATAGACACTTCTGCCTGTCATTTCAGATCAGGCCGACCTGCTCCTGTCCCGGCTATACTTTAATTCACATGGCTGCGCCCGTAGCATCCGTCACGAGGTTTTAAGTGCCCATTAATAGTCAGCAATAATTGCAGCATGTCGGCTTGCTGCGGGGAACAAAATAAATAAATAAGATGAAGAAATAAAAGCTTGTGTACCCACCACAGAAGAGCGGTCAGAGGCTGTGTGTTCTATAATGAATATAGATTGAATGTTGAAATATTAATTTGGTGAGAGGTGGAGTGGTCGCTAAATGCTTGTGTTTTGAGTTTAGGCTGAAACCGCCGCCCCTGCATCTCGAGTCTCAAAGCGCAGCAGCTTTACTTTCAGGACATCATTCAGAACACAGTGAACACTGAGCCAGTGGTTGTGTTTTCAATAACGTTCAGCATGCTTTTACAGTATGCATGCTACAATAATACATCTTCTGTATGCATAGACCCACATGACCTGCTACATCTGGATAAATGTGGAAGGTGCCCCTGAGCAAACAACAGGGAATATCCCACAATGCAAAGCGTGATACTTTATCTATGAAACCCAGCGTAACATGACATAGAGGCAATATCTGATGTAGTTCATTTTAAGCCAAATTGAACTCAACATAGACCCAATTCACTTTCTTGATACATTGCAGGCCTTAAATTAAACTACACATTCATTGTAAAGGCTAGATACAAAACTAGACACGTTCCAATAAACATGAACAATTCTTTTACATTACTATATATATAATAATATGAATATAATCACAGTTTACCTGAATATAGCTGACTACATTTAGTGCCACCAGCAAAACCAGTTGCCCAGTTACACACCAAAACGTACGTAAAGTTAAGCTGTTAACTCAACAAACTAATGCAGCGATCAGTCAAATGCACTATATTGGTCATGTTTACCTGTTGTTTCGGTGGCGATGCAGAGGTGAATTAATGCGCAGATTTTCCATCTCCTCCGTCTTTTATTCAACAAGCGCAACCGAGCACCTGTTGCACAACTGAGCTGCAGGTAAAGACCTTAAACGCAAGCCTGTAATATACTGGCAAAATAATGCGCAACCCAGGAATTAACCCAGGAGACCAGAGTTAATCTTAATGGATATCTATAGAGAAACATAAACCAGCATGATTTACATTATAAAATACGTTTAGATGTTGTTTTATTAGAGAACGTTGAAAAGGGAAAGTTGCGACAGGCACGACTAATTTACGGCAGCAATCACGTGTAATGTTACTGTTTATTAATAACATCTGTGCAGTATTGTGATATTGTATATCGTTTGAAATTGAAAAATACATATGGACGTTTTATTTGTTTGGCCTTTGTCAACAATTGTCAACAAGTCAAATAAATCGCTTATGTCATTGTCATTACTGATTGGCTGTTGTTCGTCACGTGATTGCAGTAGATTAGCTGAGTTTGCTATCCCTCCATTTTAATAAAATCTCAGGGCGCAGGTATATGACGTCACGCGAACATGTGACATCAATTTGTAATCGTCAGCAAATAAAATGAATTAAAGTTCATAATCATGAATCTGTATTAGAAACTATAGTGTAAAATATTGTAAAGTAATTCTTTGTATGGTATTAATAAATCTAATATTCATGGTCTACATCTTTTATCTTCAGCCCTGTTGATAATACATCAACTTTGTACAAACTATGTCAGTCAGAGACTCTTTTTTTCAGAGGAAGAAGCTTCTAGTGATTTTTTGCCTTTAAAATGGGTCATGTTTGGTAACCGTTTTATAAAAACAATAAAGAACTCAAGTGCTGTAGAATAAGACCTGATAGGAATAAGATATATAAACATGTTTTTCAAGGTTTATGTGGAACCAAGTATAATTAAAGAATCGACTCATGTTGGTCTACCAATGATCTGAATTTAGCAGTGTCTGTGGTTGATGTGTGTGTGTGTGTGTGTGTGTGTGTGTGTGTGTGTGTGTGGCAGCGACTGAGTAAGAAGGTGAAGAGACTGTTTGGATTCAGGAATCTTCATAAAGTGGTTGTTGCAAGTGCAGCCTTTTAACAACAACAACAGAAGGAAAAAGATTTACTGTGGAAGCTGGAGGCTTTTAGCGATGCATAATTCATCGCAATCAGTTGACCAAAATCTACAGTAGAGATTATAGATATCCCACCGTGTTCCAGTGCTAACTATAAAGCCATAACCTCCCACTCTCACTGCCTCTCTGCGGGTCTAAATCATTAATGTTCTCCATTACGGGCCGCACACAATGGACACGTCCTCAAACACCTTCAGACACACAAATAGACACCACCGGATACTGATGTGTGGAAACCACAACTTCCAGCCAAATGAAAGCTGGAGTGGATATATGTGGTCCTTGGAGTATGTATGTGTATGTGTGTGTGTGTGTGTGTTAGTATGAGGAAGCAACTAGGATAGGGAATGAGATGCATGCAAGAACAAAATCCTAACTTCACTTTCTTCACACTATGTGGTACAAAGACTCACTGTATATTTAGCTATTTCTTATAAATCACAGGACGCTGTGATGCTTATGGGAAAACAGTGTTAAGTTGTTTTTATTTAAATAACAAACAAAAAGCGCTGAGATTAGAAAGCATCTGTAACTTTCATGTTAGCTCAGATGAATCAGAGCATTCAATCCTCTGGTCTCTAAATGATGGATGTTGGCTGTGCTGTGCCTTGTATAATAGTGGAAACTGGGGCTAGTTGACACTCTTTTAACGTAACGTTCTCAGGGTGGGTTTGTTTTTGAAAGCCAATTGCTCAATAAGCAAATACATTAAAGCTACATTGCTGTTTCCCAGAAATAAAGTCACGGGCATACTGTACATACTGTACATACTGTATGTTGAATATTCTGTACATTGACCTTTGTGACAACATGCCCCACAGAAAAACACCTGAATCTTTCATTTAAAATCTACTTTACTTATATAGCTGAACCTTGCCTGAATGTCTGGTTTCCTGTTTACAGCTGTTTACAAAGCAGACACAGCAAAAACACTGTGCCATTAAAATGCATTTGAATTCACAAAATTCTTCAAAATAAAGAAATTTTGAAACATTTGACAAAAAATAGTTACTGAGCTATACGTGTGACATGGCAAAATCTTTCCATAAGCATTTTACTATGAGGATTAAGCTGAAGAAACTAATTGAAAGATAATATTTTGTTACTGTAAACATGAGGATTTAATTAAACAATAAACATGAGTTTGTACATCTGTTTTTTGGATCTACATGCATGTGTGTGTGTGTGTATATTTGTCTATGATAACAGGAGAATATTTGTATGTGCATGTGTGTGTGTAAGACTCACTGATTGCGTGAGTGTATTAGTGTCTGTGCCGTCAGTAAGCTTTCATGGAGGAGCATTTGTGTTGCATTTTGCATGACTTGAGGGCTTCCTGCTTTGGCCTGTCTGTTCGGCTCTCGTCAGCGCTGCGCTCACTGGAACGCTGCTGGATCGCTGCATTCTCTCCCACGCGCTCGCAACGGACTTCTCCTCACCGCAGACTGATTGAATAACGTTTAAATTCAAGATGTGCTAACACAAACGTGAGCTTTTACGTACGAGTCTTTCCACAAACTACTTATTGTAATTATAGCTGGAACTGAGATGTCAAAATGCATGCATGCACCCCAGACGCAGCGGTGCAACTTTTGGAAAGACTTGTATTAGTATCTGTGAGAGAGCGCATTAAATGCTAAATAGCTCCATATTCACAGGAGTCAAGTGTGTCTGTGCGTGTGTGTGAGCGCTTAATGCACTTTTAATGAGGCCGCCTTCAGTCCCCGAGGCGAAACAGTGGCTTGCCCCATCTCTGCGTCTGACAGGGTGCAGAGTGAGCTATGAATTATTGCTTATTAAAAGAACTAATTACTCCCCTCTTCTCTCTGCAACATTTATTGGACAGAGGTGCAATTTGGACATTGCCGATGAAGATGTGACACGAGGAATAACAGCAGACAAGAGACTGAAGATGACTTATGCTGCTCCACAGGCAACACACTGCAGGATAGTGACGTGCTACTGCGACACAATAAACAAATGGCAATAAAAACAATAAAACGGTAGCCTGCGAAATATTGCCAAGCGGCTGCCTGAATCAAGTCAAACTGTCAGAGATCTATGTAGATAATAACAAACAAACAAAATAAAGCATGTTTTCTTTCAAACAAACACAAAAGTAATGGCTTTGGCCAAGAAATTATCAGGCCTGCCTGAACCAGGACATTCCTTGTAAATCGTTGTGTCTAGTAAATTGAGCTGCGAGTTCGGCGTGTACTGGATAAATATTAGATGTGCCGCTCTAATTGAGCAGCTCGTGTAGAGTTGCTGGTGTGGCTCCAGGGGCCTCTGGGATGGGAAAGACTCGTTTTTGAAGTGTTGCGAACCGTTTCACCTTAAGGAGCCCACAAGGCGTTTTTAGCCCCCTGCGCTGTAAAAGCTTTCAAACCTCCGACCCGTCTCTGCTGCGTGATCAATATTGCAGATGCCAGGACACAGGGATGTCTGTGAATGCATTTATTGGGGGCAATCCTGAGCAGTGTTTGAGTGTGTGCAGAGCCTCCGGTGGATTAGCCCCTAAATGTCTTTTGCTTCACAAATAGTAGTTTCCTCACAAACCCAGCTTTGCTAGCTCTATTTGCTCTTCACAAACAGTCTCCAATTTGCTGTTTGCATTGGCTGGAATGAAAGACTTCTAACTGCTGGTCAAACATGTTATATTTTTGGATGTCGGGATAGTAGCTTTACCCAAATAGTTAAATATAGTAAGTCCAGTAAATATATTTGAAAATTGACCATTTTGAATTGGCCTTTTTCCTCTTGCAAAACAAACCTCGCAGGAGACATAAATCATGCAAAGTGTCTTTGTTAACCTCATTTTTTCATATGAGACACATCGTCTGCCCTGAAGAGATCAGACAGACTCTCTCATGCTTTGTTCTGCTATGAGTGACACTACAGCGTATAGAATAACACAGCAGCATTTACTCGTCCCGTATGTGAGAAGAAATGATGGGAAATGTCTCCTTAAATACAGCAGATGTGGCTTTATTGAGGGTAACATAATTCTCCTGTGTGCAGACAGTAAAACCAAAAGCAAAAGACCAAAGCAAACTTGTGCAGCTTACAGCTGTCAACTTTATCTATTCTCAAACAATTAAAACAAAGCTTTAAATGAAGTTTTATTACCTAATACATATAAATACAAAATGCTGATTTAAATGCAACTGAAATCTCATAATTGATTAAAGGAAAGACAGTGAATAATTTTGACTATAGCTGGTTTCTTATAGATTTCTGAGGGATGCTTGTTTGTCCTACAGTGTATCTGTGATGGTACATTCTTTAAATAGTTCAAATATTATTACCTATAAAAGCAGCGGTGAGCTGCATGTAATGTATGGCACAGAGATGAGGTGTGTGTGTTGGTATGGTGTTGAGATGTGTGTGTGACTCTAGGGACTGTGATATGACAGAGGTTAGATGCTGATAAGGTCGGTACAAAACCTCTTCTTTAGTCTTCTTTCAGCACCTGAAGTCACGTCTCTGTGTCTAAGACGCTGATCACAGAAATGCCTGACTTACAGACTCCAGTAAAGAGATCTGAGTGATTTCTGATTAACTTCTGTTAACAACACCGCCAACCTGACCTGAACTGTATCTGTTACCGGTTCTGATCTTCCGCAAGCTTTTTATGTGTCTTACCTGTTTTCTTTTTTAAATGATTAACTTTAACTAACTGTAATAAGTTCAGATTTATATATATATATATAAGTAAAAAAGCATTTATTTTCATTTTAGAAAATAAATCATCTATGATTAATGTAAAAACCTACAGAAAAACTCTAATCTAATATAGCATAATACATGTTAAGTGTATGTTTAGAAATAAAAAATAAGCTTTTCACATTCTGATGACTTTAAATTTACATGTCAGCACTTAGAAATAAGCAAAACCTTTAATGTATATTTAAACAGGGATAAATAAGAAGAACTAATCTACTCAAAATCACCGTGGACCTCTCAAACGATTATCCAGGAATTTCTCCATTGGAGCTGTTGAGGGACGACACCAATATTCATGTTATCGGCCTTTTGTGCAGCCGGGAAAACTGAAAAGCCGGGCTGTGTTTTCCCAGATCAGAAATGACACCAACCTCCACGGACACAGAAGGCAAAACCTGCAAGAGAAAATGTTCTGATTTAAAAATTATGCATTTCATCTGAAAATATTAGAAAGAAAATCTGACTGACTGATTTGGAAATAACTATGAGTTAAGCTCAAAAACACGCATGTTTAAAGTTCTATACAAGAAAGGCAAAAAGAAAAAGTTCAAAGCTAAGAACTGATATGTACCCCACAAGCGTGTGTTGGATGCCCTTTTTCAGGGCAGCGACTGAAACGAAACACCATCATATTCCCAAAGCAAAGGGATCACAGATTACATATCACACAGTGATGGACATTCTCAGACTCCTCCACTTTATAACTGCAATAGATTTCAGATGAGGATAAACACTTTGAAACCCAACCGACGGCCTGAGGGCTGAGCTCCGGTACGGAGGGAGACAGGAACGAGCGAGCTGGAGAAACTGGGAAAGAAAAGGGACTGAGGTCATTGGTAACATTTACAAATTGAACGTGTGATCAAAGTGTTACGCCTGAATGGGAAAAAATGAGGGGGGGCTAGACGGACAAGGTGTGGACCCCAAATGTTATTCATTAGTATTTCCTTTTCCTCTCATTTCTCTCTCTCTCTTTCTTTTTCTCGCGTGCTTTCTCTACTCCTCTTCATGCCAATCTGTGACTGATTTAAACGTCTGGTGCTGGTGGAGACGGTCGCCGGGGGAAACGGGATCCTGGCGAGGCTGAGCTGTGCGCTGAAAGAGCCTGAAGCAGAGAAAGGGCGACCGGGCCTTTCACGTTAGTTTAAACTGACACCTCTGCTCACCTCAACGGAGGCGGCACTGAAACTCACACCCCTGCCAACTGGATTCACAAACCTGGTTGTGCGTGACTTTGGGTTGGAAGAGCACCGCTGTGGTTTCATAATGGGGATCCAGCGCTGGTTTGTGAAGCACAATAAACAATCACATCGGTGAATTCTGGGTAAATTATTGCAGCAGGTTGAAAAGATATTATTTCCTATACATTTCAATTCTTTCATGAAATAGGTTTACCATGATCTTAGACTGGAATGTCAAATATTATAAAATAAATCATATAAAATATAACAGGAAAAGGAGCTGTTCAATACTGTTAAAAGATATCAAATGACTTTAAATAATTAAATCTGTCAACAGTAGAAACAAAGTAGAAACAAACTCACAAAAACTCAAGTGAAACTTGAGTTTAAAATACTGTCAGAATTACTCAACCTCATGTTGTTTCAAACCATAGTGACTTTCTTTTTTCGTGTAACACATTTTGTTAAGAAAACTTAATTTATACTTAACACTCTTTTAAATGAAAGTAAATACTGACAGTCTCACCAACATTCTGCCTGTCATTTAATTTTATGTTCCAGACAAGAAAGAAATTCATACAGTTCTGGTACAACATGAGAATAAGTAAATGATTCAGATGACAGAAAAAAGAGAGTTTAGGTAAACTGTAAATACTATGAAACATTTCTGTCTGCATTTTAAAAGAGATTAGAAAGTTTTAGAGAGGGAAACACTTTAGTTTACCTCACTTTTATTTTTACCTCACTCTTACTCTTACCTCACTCTTAGGTTAGGACAGAGGTGAAATCGGTGATATCTCCACCTTCACACCTCTTAAGTGAATATGAAACCCCAAATTGACCATAACTCACCCCTGAAAGCGCTCCTTGGACCCACAATTCCGATCTTCAAAGCTGACTAACTTCCTGTGCTTAGCCCCCTGGTTCTGACCACCCCAAGCTGAGGGAGGGGGGGGGGTGGCAATTGCTTGAGAGAGAAACAGTGGAGGAAGGGAAAGATTTTGGCCTGCAGTTACTATTAGCCCTAATTGCTGGATGAGGTGAAGGCCTTTGAAGGCCCAGTATGTGTCCCAGGGCTTAATGCTGATGAATGCAAAGGTTTCTTTGAGTTGTCATTGGCAATTGAGTTGGGATCAATATTTACAAAACAGATACACAACTCCGGACGTGCCGCTGGCCAGTAAAGTGTTTAAATATGTGGAGGGAGAGCATATAAGTAATAGACTGACATCACTTTCTGTTCGATACACTTTCATCTGTGTGGAATTAAATTCATTAAAATATATATTTGTGTTTGTTCTGTTCAGTTTAGCAGAACCCAAATGCAACTTGGCTGTGAAAGTAACTAATCAAATCTCTAGTCATTCTCCACAACCTCATACACTAGACAGACCCACAATGATTAGACTCATGGTTGCCTTTAAAAGGCAGTGAGTTAGGGGTTAATTTGCACTAAATTAAATGAATTAGGCGTAGGAAAAAACAGCCTCCCGCAAACATTTCTGCTTTTAATCTTAACCGGCCAAAATTGATTCAAGCTGATGAATTTGCGATCGGTTATGATTGATTAGGCCGCGGTCTGGAAAAGAAAGGGCTGGCGTCAAATTCACATTTTGCAGAAAAACAGGCACCCCGCATCCATCCATTATCATCCCTCCATCCTCCGGGGAGGGAGGAGGGACAAGCGGAGAAATGAAAGTTAACAGCAGTTTAACATCCATCGAAACAGATGCCTCTTCATTAGGGATCGGTTCAAAGCCAGCGTGGCCACCAGTCGCTGCAGGCAGTGCATTATGGGATGCGGACGGAGGGCAGGTACTGCGTGGGGTGATTAAGGCACTGAATAAGCAGAATAATAACTGGGACAGGTTCCCAGCACTTGCGCAGTCAAAACAGAAACATGTGGGCTAATGCTAGCTTTCAAACCTCTGGTCATATCGCTGATGCCATAGAGCTCTCCAGGCTTTAAGGTAGGAACGCCGCTAAATCATAAACACGTTGCCAGGGATTCCCTTGGGTTGTCACAGAAACTATGGAGAGGCTTAATCACTGTGTTTAAAGCTTTAACAACAGGATTGAATCTGACCACATGCAGTAAACTCATACATTTCACACTTTTGCATAAAATAAACATATTTAAGTTTTATGCATTCCTTTATTTAAACACCACAATAAAATAATACAAAAAATAAAAGCGCTATTGTACTCTACCAGTTTGTGAAACATGCATCTGTATCCTTTCAGAGCGAGTGAGCGTTAAATGATATGACTTTACAGTAAGCACTACTTAAACCTTTTAAATATTTCAATGTATTATGGCACATATGGTTAGTGTGCTCTGAGTTTGAGAGCGATGTCACCGGCAGGCAGAAAGAGGAAAAACAATGTCACTTCAGAGTAAGAGTCTTACTTTAATAATTGCAGTTTAATAGGTCTGCTTATGGCAAATACAGTAACATTATACATCACATATAAATGATACATGTCAGTTACATGATGCGGTCTCTATGAAGGAAAATGAAACAAATGAAATATGGTCAGAAAAGCATTATTAAAACAAGGTCAAAGTTACTTGTTGCCACTTCAAGTTACCAATTGCACAATTTATTTATTTTCCGCAAGTAAATATTAAACAGATAAACGTGGCAATAATTTTATACAAGCATGTTTCATTTTGTGTAAAGACTAAAGCAATATTAGTTTTATCAGCTTCAGTCTCACTGTATGTTTTTCTTTTGGTTACAGTCATAATATGCCAAAATATGTCACAGTGTGTTGTGGGTAAGCCAACATTTTCCAGAGGCTATGTGTGTGTGAACGTGTGTGTGTGTTTGTGAGCATGTGTGTGTGTGTGTGTGTGAGCGTGTGTGTGTTTCCAATTGTTACCAATGAAATACAAAAATAAAAATCAAATGTCTCTACACTGTATGTAATGAACAGTAAAATGAATTGAAAGCAGGAGCGATTTACTGTATTTGGAGTGAGAGAGCAGAATCTGAGCTGATGTGATAAATTCAGCATGTGCACAAACACTGAAATAAAAACAACAGCTGTGTGTTAATGTATTAATCTGTTTCAGTTGGACGTGTCTGACGTAAGGATGTCAAAACAGTTTTTACAGCAAACACACTTGAATCCCAATTCATTCGCCCAAAAATGAGTCGAATAAAAATGTTAAAAACAGCATTTATCACTGCCTTCATACGGCTTCACGTCCCTACAGAGACACATGCAGCATTTCTCGCAGACACTTGGTGTGAGTTACGCCGTGAATAAACTCACTAAATAAAAAATCATCCCAATCTGATCCACTTTCACTCACTAAACCTTTTCATCCAATCTGCGTTGCCATGGGGATGAGCAATTGCATATGGTATGCATGCCTGAGCGCTGAGCACAACACGCAAATGTGTTCGACTTAAAGTGCTAATTTTACATATTTAATGCCAGACAGACATTTTCATATGAGATGGGGAACGGACGAAAAAGAGAAAAAGCGAGTGATTATATTTGAGGGACAGAGTACATATTTCTTTATTCTATTGCTGCACTTTGTGTCATTTCTGTCCACTTACAGCACTCATTTTTAGCCAATCCCACTTTTATAAAATGACAAACTATGTTATTTTTGACGTGTTTCTAAAGCATAACCTCAGAGTTCCCCCACACCTGAAAATGCTGCATCATATACTGTACAGAGCTGTGTGACTTTTTCACAGAACAGAAAAAGAGACATTTTTAAAAATGTTGATGCTGCAATTTAACACACAATGAAGATAAATGGTGACTGGGACTGCCAGTGGTGATTTTTCCAGCAACTTCTGCCTAACATTTGTGTTCCACAAAAGAAAGTTAGATGGGCTTTAAACAACAGGAGGGTGGGTAGATGAGTAAATATTTTTGATGCTCTGTGCCTTTGAGAGGAAAACAGCAGTTTAACCAAAGCAGATGAAATCACATCCAGTGCAAAACAGGATAATACGCTCAGATGCCAAACCTAAATTTTAAGGCAAACATAAAAAAGTTTATTTTGAACAATGCACCGCGTCCCCGACTTTCATGGTTGATTAGGCTGATTAGTGGATTATGCTGTGTTATTTTAGGGGAGGTAAAGTGAGATTAGGACTAAATGGGATGAGTGTAGTGAGGTAGAAGACTGAGGGGCCGGTCCCAGTTCTCAGTGTTTGGGTGGTACAGAGTGAGTTAATGTGTGTTATTATCTATCCTCCAGCTGGGATCTGACTTTCTATGTCTCTTCGCATCTGTGCCATAGCCACACACACACGCGCACACATGCGCACACACTTGCATATGGGGTTTATGAGGACTCTCTATAGATTTAATTGTGTTTATACTGTACATACTGTATATTATATCCCCTTACCTTAACCCCACCCCTAAACCAAACCCTCACAGACATCAGAAGTGTCCCTGTGAATTAATTTGCCACTTTAATACAAAAGTATACACATTTGTGACCCTCATAAACAACATATTCAACCCCCAACAATCCCCCCCTCACACACAAACAAACTAATACCCCATGTGTATCTTAAAATCCAAAAAAATCCAGCTTAAATAATAAATCAAATGTCAGAGCCACAAGTCTCTTAAGATGTCTAAATGTAAACTATGACATCTAAACTTAACAGACTTAAGGTGTTTGAAATAGACAAACAATATCTAATACTATATCAATGGTAAAAGCTAGAAACATAGTTTTCCTGTTCAGCCTAGTGCAGAACTGAGTGCTGTTCAGCGGGAGGGTTTAACTCTGACTGTACGGCCGTCTCCTGATGCACAGATGGTGAACTGATTTACCCCGGTGTGGTAATACTGCCTCAACTCATTCCTAAAAGCAGGACGCCAACTTCAGGCCCACAGCCACGCGGTTACACTGAACTGGGGGTCTCCTGACTGAAGCCTGGTGGGCTGTGTGGGTTGAGGGGTGATGGCTAATTTTTTAGCTGTTTTAGATTACGTTTTGGAATACAGAGCATGGGAACACTGAATTTGTTCTGAATTCAGATTGTTATTCTGGAAGTATCTGAATTTAGATCAATTTTAGAACAACAGTGCTAACATCTGTCCAGGTAAAACAAAGAGATGTAAAGATGTAGTCTTCAAAAGATGTAGTCTTTCTAAATTAAAACACTTTCAATCTGTCCCTCTTGTCTCCATTTCAAAGCTTAGTGTGGTGCCTTATTCTGTATTAGCTTCAACTTCAGTGTAATAAGCTCACTCTATGCTAGCAGCAGATCACTTGATTTTTCTGCTAGCTTACGGGTCACATGCAGAGGATTGGAGGGTTTGGGGTCTAAAAGGTGCTAGAGTACGTTCTAAGTTCTGTGAGTGAGTTAGTCATTTCTCTGCACAGAGAATAGAGTGAAATGTGTTAGTGTTACATAATGGTGTGTGTGTGTGTAGATATTGCTGCAGTACCTGTATGTAATATTACAATAATTTATAATAATAATTTACAGCATCTTCCGGTGATTATGAACTATTGGAAAGTTTAAAAAAAAAAAACAACCACATTTTTGATCAATGATGTAAAAATAAATATGAGCTATTGAAAATTCTGTATGTTACAGCATGTTTTGTTAGCTTAAAATAAGTATCATTAAAAAGTCACTCTTTACTCTCTTGATTAAACAAACAGAGATTTAGCTGGAGGAAAGATCATCAGACAGCAGAAGCATCAGACAGACAGATGCGTGACAGCTGAGCTCTGACAGCCACTGGCTGCCTGACACGACTCACAAACTGAGACTGGCAGCAGAGGGAAACTGCCTGTGCATTTATCTGCCTTCAATGTAGCTCAAATTATCCGTTTAATCATCTATAAGCATAAAACACAAGAGAGAGAGAGAGAGAGAGAGAGAGAGAGAGAGAGAGTTGCATGGATTACAGTGAAAGCATTGAACTGAAGGACTAAGACACTGATATCTTCACCTCAATTAAAAGAAAAATCAACAATAAACTCTTAAACTGAACTGTTTTCTGGTGAGAGGATACAGGTTTTAGCAGAGTGAAAGACGGTCACATTCCTTTAAGACTTATACCCCCAGTAACTGACATCAAGTGTTATCGATAGTTCAGGTAACAGCACTGCTGAAAACACGTCTCAGCTCTAACCCAGATGAAAGGAAGCCATTGTGTGACACCTGACAGGAACAATCGGATATCTGACTCACTTTATCATTCCCAGCGCAGACAAAAGTCTGTGGCTTTGCCCTAATATCCCAAAACCATTTCATTTGTTGAAAAATAAATCATAATTCAATATAATCACCAAATAGCCGGTAACTCCCTCAATCAATAGTTCTTTTGACGGGCTGGTTTGAGAATTAGACGTGTGATGACAACAAAATCCAAAATCTTAATCCTTGGTGACAAGAACTCATAAATCCTCCACCTCAACAGTATTTCTGGGAATCTGTTTTATAAACAAATGGGCTTTAAAATCCTTTATTTGTTATTCTCTGGGCAGAAGCACTTAAAACAGTGAGTGTGCAGTAATGGATGGACTAGTTCCTATGAGTTATGTAAGATAAATGTGTGCGATGGAGAGACGCAGGAACACTTTGAGCCCGAGGGCAGTAGCTAATTGAATTGCATTTACTTCACTTGGCCAGGCCGTATGCCCGAAATACACAAACACACAAAAACTCACACACACACTCAGAAATAAATTCAGAACCGGTTTAACCAAATGGTGCAAATAAAGAAAAGGTGGGGGGGAGGAAAACAAACTGAGGCTTTATATGAATATTGCGGCCCATTCCATTCCTGCACGGCCCTCTGGGAAATAGCTTCAGCTGAGCTTATGAGGGTCACATGACAGACCCTCAAAGTCATTCAAACTGCACTTGAAAATATGTCCTCAAGTCAGTTTTACCACAGATTAGAGTTGAAATACTGTAAATACATGGCAAGTGTCTCAAATTTGTGAGGAATTTAATACATTACAACACACACACACATTTATCTTCTGTTATATTAATATTATATTCTGTTAAACAGGTGGCAGTGTTGGTACAGCTATTTAAAAATGAGCTAGTTAAACTATAAGGTACTTTATTTACTCTTTAAGCCCATTCATAAAAGACTCAGTGCTTAAAAAATACTACCCCAGCAATGCTATAATATAGCAACTATTTTACAAACACACGTGTAACAAAATAGTGTGTTTGGTAAAACAGGTGTCAGAAATACACTTGGGAAAATATTATCACAACCTCAGTTATATAATCCCATAACAAAAGCAAAGAAGAAGTTCTAGGAACCCCCTTTCCCTCTTAAGCCAACATTTGAGGAAAACAATGTTAAAAGAAATCATAACAAATAGAGGATAAAAAGAAGTAGAAATTTAAACAAACACTGCTTGTAGGAACCACAACTATGAAGAGCCTCAGACTGTTAAATTAGTTCGGGGTCAGAGTTTTAACTACACGCTTTGTGTTAGATGACCTCTGGTCGTCACGCCTAAGGACACAACATCAAATAAAACAATACCCACATTTCAGAAACATTTCACTAAGAACTGCTGATGGCTATTGTGATTTTTTTTATTAAATTGACTTACACAAATACACACACACTTCCCAAACCCATCACAAGCTCCATTTTCTCTCTTTGTGTTGGAAACAGTGAAACATAACAAAGGCTTGACATGCCTCTAACCTAACTAAACCTCTAACCTAACTAAACCTCCAACCTAACTAAACCTGGCTTTGTTAAGCCTCAGGAGTTTTGGACAATGGTCTCATAACAAAACCCAATGTGCGTGTGTCTATAGCTAAGATACACACATCTTCACTGGCATTAGATAGTCTTTGTGTGCATGTGTATGTCCTGTTTTGTGTTGCTTATGTCTCAGAACTAAGCTCAGGACCTTTGCTGATACTGCCAAAGAGAGAGAGAGAGACAAACAGACAGACATCTGTCTGACGGACAGAGTGAGAGACAGATAGAGAGAGAGAGAGAGAGAGAGAGGCCCCTGTAATTACTGTCACTGAGCAGCAGGACTCAATTGAAGATGACACTGGACCTTCATTACAAAATCAAGAGCTGTTTTTGCAATTATGCTGGATTAGTTGAACACAATGAATCAGACCCACTGAGACTTAAATCATTCACAAAGTGCAAAGGGCTCGTCTTCTGCAAACTTTGCCCTGAACAATGGCCACTTTTATGTGGGAGAGTTATCAGACACTGGACAAACTGTGTGTGTGTGTGTGTGTGTGTGTGGACTGGACTTGATGTGTTTGGAAATGTGAGGAATTTTTGTTTCAGACATAACATAAATTATTATAATTTAAATTATTTAATTATTGATAAATGTAATTTTATGATATAAGATGTATGTCAACCTATATGTCAACAAATACAGCATTTGTACAAAACTTGTGGAAAACCTGCTAGGTGACTTCTATACACAAATGCATTTCAGTGACGTCAAAAGCTACACAGCACATGACAGGCCAATAACTCAGAAAATCCAGCGAGCTGTAGTGAAATCTGACTGGTGACTTCCTACCTGTAAGCAAACAGACATTAATCCAACATGGCAGCCGTGGGCCGGCCTCTGCAACTTTCTCAGCCTCCCCAAGTAATTGGTGACCTTTGAACTCTGGCTCATGTGGCAACTGTGTGGATGTGAAAAAGAGAAAGTGAGTTTTTTCTAAGGTCTTTCATGGTTTTTCCTTTCATACAAATATACTGTACATTGCAATGCATAAAAAAATACGACTGTATTTTCTATCTATAAGAAACATTGATTTATTTCACAGTTGTGAACTTTTTTAAACTTTACACTTTTTAAAACATATTTAACCATTTTAGAACATAATTTTGCAACAAACCCTTTAAACTAGTTTAACTGCTAGAGTTGGGTAAGTAATTCTGGTTAGTATGATGTGTTGATTATCTTTTGAGATAATCAGTGTTAACAAATAAATTTAATGGAAAATTTGTAAACAATATATTTTATGACAAATTTAAGATAATGACATGTCATTATAAGAACTGATGATAAGATCATGGGTGAAAACTCAAAATTTAGCTCTATTGGTAAGGCATGCATGAATGATTATGATGTGCTAATGCTTTCTGTGAGAGAGTTTGGAGTGGAATTAAATTTTACGCATCAATGGGGCGGATTAATCATAAATAACAAGTCAGGTATGTGCGTAAAATTTTAATAAAAAAGGCAGATGATCTATAGACAAGCTTTTTGACTCTGGTAACTAACACTGAAATATTTGTTCAAACTCTGAACATCAACAATTGCTGTGAGTGTAGTTTAAACATTGTGTGAATAGTTTAAACATATTAGAAAAACATCATGATACTACATTATTTTTAAGAATTTGTCTACCCAAACAATGTTAAAAAATAACTGTAGTGTAAATAACTGTACTGTTAGAATCAAATGTTCAAATGACATAAACAGAACAAAACATTGTGGACGGTTTTGAGCAATCATATCACACCATGTTTTTCTCAGTTAAAAAAACTGCTTGTATGGTGTCGGACTTACACGCATGTAAGAGGAAAACCAGTTTAACTCAATGGCCACCATTCACTGACGTGTTTGTTTAACACAGTGAATGACAGGAATCGAGTCATTGTCTGTCAGACTTTAGCGTAAGCTTAAGTTAGCTGATCTGTCTGAACCGCTGAGAGCGAGCTACACCCCGACTGTCACTTTCTGCTGTACAAATCAATTTGTCTCCACTGTTGCAAATTAATTGCAAAGCAAACAAATTATCTCTGCCACATTGAGCACAGCTCACCTCACACCAGAGAGACAGACAGAGCAGGAGAGGAACAGAGATCTTTTGACATGGAAGCACAGGCCACGATCCACAGACTCCATCCATAAATGTTCTGCTGAAACCGGTGTTGTTTATCTTCGGGTCCTTAGGTTATACAGGAAGGAAAATAATATGGAGGGTCTAAACTGCATTTCATTTATCCATCCATTTATCAGTCAAAATAACAATAATAATAATAAATAAACAGGCAGATAAAGGTGTTACAAAGTAAATCACTCTCCCATCCCCTAAAATATAAAGTTTATGCAACAATTTAGCAAACAACCCTATAATATTTCAAACAATAACAATAATGTTTATATTACACAAACAATCCTGTCCTATATGTGTGTTTTTGTTAAAAAAAGACTCTTCTTATTAAAAATAAAGAAGAAATGTAATAAATACCTAATGAGTTGCTCAGGAAAGATGGGAAGCAGAGACTGTGTTAAGATGGCACGACTCCATTCAGGAAATCCTTCAGGCTAATGCATTAAAATGATTTGCCACAAAAAACTAACTAGCAAAAGCTAAGAACTGCATTTATCTGTAGCCTGACAGTAGCTCAGTTACCTTTAAAACGGTGTAGCTTCCCAGTAACTTATTACATTTCCCAGCAAGTTGCATTATAGCACGACCAAAAGCAAACCAGCAGAGGTTTAAAGCAGCAACAAAAACTGTGCATTACCGCCATCTGTTGTCCTGTGGTCCATGTTGCAACCCTGTGGTTCATGAACAGAGACCGTCGCATCTCCCACACTAAAGATGATCCGGACACAAACATAGTAAAAACTTTTACAACTTAAAAACTGTTTCAGGATTCATTTGATATTTTGCTTTTAACATTTGTGATTTAGTATTTAGATTATTATTCACCTGTGAAGGTGTAACATATATGTATAATATAATATTAACTGTACTTTAAACCTTAAAGGTGTTAAGGTTTCAAGTACAAACTTACTGTGTCAGTAAGTTTGTGGTGCTGATAAATACGACATTTTTCCCCCAGAAATGTTTTTAAACTGTGTTACAGCGACTGTAAATATAGTTAAGACTGTAAATAGAGTTAAGCTGAAGTCAACGTTATATAGACTTTGTTGCCATCTGGCGGGTCAACAAAAAGGACGTAATTCTTTAGGTAACAATTTATTATCAGTAAAATAAGTTAAATGTTTGTATTAACTTCCATTAATACTTTTTCTGTATTAATCCATATTATAAGTTTAATTAACTTTTCAGATGTACAAGAACACAGACTTTCTGGACAATATAAAATGAACAGTAATAAATAAATGTAATGTATAAACAATGAAATGACTTTTAAAGGATAATACGAACAGTACAGTAATACTTTAATGGCAGCCTTTAAAGTCTTTCAATTAATATGCTTGAGAAAAAATCACTGCATTCACACTAGATGGCAGTAGAGCATTAGGTGGAAAGTAAGCTAGCTATCTTAATGTCCAGCCTGTACGTGTATATTTGCAAACAGGATCAAAAAAACATTTCCTCAGAACTTAAGTCACGATTTACATTTACATGGCAGTGATAATGACGTATCCTTTAAACGTCTTCAGCTTTCACCTGTATTAAAGTCTTCCTCCGGTGCATATAGTTGCGGCATCATATATGCTTTACATAGTGTGAATACATTATGCAACACATTGTGATAAAGGTTAATGCAATACACCAAAAACAAATAATGCTCCACACTTAACTTTACTATACCACTATAAATAATTTTATTTATTTCAATACATACATTAATAACATACATTATAATACAATGTTAGAGCTCACATTTACAGTAAATGAGTGTGCAAACTTTGTTTCTTTTATTTGACATTATGTTTAATTCAATAAAAAAAATCCAGTGATTGGCAAAGATTAACAAATTGTGACAATCCTCAAAAACACTCCAGTAACTGTAGACACACAACTGTACAAGTACTGCTTATACAAACAGCTCAACCCATTTCATAACAGTTAAACCCAATGGTATTTTAAGGGCTTTATTAGTTTATTTCAGTTTAACACCTTTTTTTCCTGCCCCTCTTTTGTGATTGGTTAAAATGGTATCAGTTCCCCTAACTGCAGTGATATGTGTCGAAAGTAAACCTTTCATGTCTTAACTGTGCCATTGCCCTTATAATAATCCATGTTGAGTGCATTCATTATTTATTTCAGGCCTGTGGCCTCACAAAGACCCATTTTCATTGTGATATTAATATACATTTTAGCATCTCATTTCTGATTATAATATTAGTCAGTGTCATGGGCAATTAAACCTGGCATTTATCTCTTAAAGCAAACTCAGTATATTTGTTTTCCTTAAGCTGTCTGTTCAGCCCTTACTAGTGACAGTTATCCTTTAACAGTTTGGTGACCCTCCGGGTGTAAAATTCACCAGTGTCTGAAGGGCTGCTCTGATTGGACAGCGAGTATGAGCTCCGTCCCAAAATCTTATTGCACACTCCAATGAGGGCCTTCTTGTACTGCTGCCTTAACAGTGAGTAGACGAAAGGGTCGGAGGCTGCCTTACTGTACATCAGACACTTGCTCGTGACTCCCCAGTAAACGCTGATGTTTACAGAGGGAAACAGCTCAGTCAGTCTGTGGGGAAAGAATAATATCATTTATTACAGACACGTTTGATATGGTAAACAGGAATTGCATATTTTATGATCATGTGGCAAAGTAATTACAGTGAATTAGCATCTGTCTCTCCAGCAGCAGATTGATATAGAGGTTGGTTTAATTGCCATATTACATAACAGGTGCAGGGAAATATTATATAATTCTGTGTTGATATTACTTGGTGAAATACACAGTGCTTATATGTGATATAATATTAAGAATAAATAAATATTTCAACAAAATAAATACATACACAGTTCTTAACACAATGTATGTAGTGGTACAGTTCCTACACACACACACACAATGACTTAACAACTTTACTTATGAACTAAATACTCATGCATATTAATGAAATACCTCGTAATAACATATGGGGCAAAGCACATGACGAACGACCCGATGAATATGCAGATTTTCTTGACAGCTCTTCGTCTCCTCCTTTTCTGCTCGACTAAACACCGCTGTTTCACACTACGAGTTTTCAAAGAAAGTTCATGAAAACACACAAACAAACGTTTATTATAGTATGTTTTCACTACGTGCCAGTAAACGTGTAAAGGGACGTGTGTTCTGTACCTTGGGTGAATGTCGACAAGCAGCAAGAGCGTCTGCACCGTTATAACGTCTATCCTCCTGCAATGAAAGCGTGCAACTTGTAGCACTTTCAGGTACGTGAAGCACAGGATAAAAAGCGACAGGGCGAAAGTGGCTACGTGAAACACAACCGTAAACGCCGTGAAGCGACCGCGGTCGTCTTCATCCGTGAGATGAAGAATGCATGAGGCGTAGATCGGATTATAATCGACCCACGACAGCAGAAGAGCAGGGAGCGAGAAAGCGAGCGAGTGCAGCCACGCATAGCTCACCATCAGCACCGCGTCCCTGTGCCTCATTTTGCTGGAGTAACTTAAAGGAAACACCACCGCTATCCAGCGATCTATACTGAGAGCTGCCATGCTTAACATAGCGTTCGTGGTCAACAGAGTGTCCATAAAGCTCACTGTATAACAAAAGCCGTCCCCAAATGGCTTTTGACGTTTTACGACCCCCAGTAGCGTCGAGGGCACGTTGAGAGCGGCGATGAGGATGTTGCAGAAAGACAGATTGATGATGAAGATGCCCGGCACCTGTGCGCGCACCTCCGCGCTGCAGCTGAAACATACCAGCACCAGTAAGTTCGCGACAAGCGACACGACGGCGATCACGATGAGAAGCAACTCCAGCAACGTTTCAAAAAAGTTCATGTCTCTGTTCCAGGTCAATATCGGCAGATTGGTCGCTTCAAACCGGTCCTCGGTGGGTCATCTTTACCGGTTTCCATCGTGCCCGAAGATAAGTCGCCTGAGACGAGAGCTGTCCAGTGTGCTGAAGTGATCTGTGAGTGACAGACTGTCGGGATTTATCGGGGCGAATCCTGTCGTTCACAACCGATGGAAAGTGTTGATCTTTGCATGCTTTTGATTATTAAAGCAGCGCAATGTCCGCCAGCAATGGATGGGAGCGCGCATCTGGAGCGCGTGTTCGTGCGCGCAGCTCCTCTGAGCGCTTCGGCTCACGTGCAGCCGGTTTATTACATGTGACGTTTGGCCGGTGGGCGAGATAGTCGAAGCAAGAGGCGAGTTTTGTCAACCCAAGGAAGATGCAAGATTGGTGCAAAAACAAATTCATTTTGGACCGGGGCTAACTGTCACACTTCTGTTTTTTACTCCAGTTAGTTTAGCTCAGGGCAGATCTATTTTGAGAGCTTAAGTTTCGTACATTTATATCCCTGCAAGATGGGATATAATGAAGTTATTGCACATTTTCATGGCTATTGTCCAGATCAGAATATATGGCCTATAGTTCAACAAACACAAGTTGTTGTGTCATAGTACAACAATGTCACAATGCAAACCTGTCATTAGCCTGTCATAGACTTTTAGTGAGATTTTACATTTAAAGTAAATCAATTATGAAGCATCACACAAAAAGGAAACTATTGTTTTGAGGAACGTAAACATATATACAATGCATAAGAGAACAACATATTATATGTGAAATTATATAGTTCTCCCTGTCTAAATGTTTGTGAGAGTTTTATTGTGTGCATATAAGTAACTGTTATCATGCCACTTTAAAACACACCAAACAGACACAACATATTTTCTATTACCTTCCATTTTAATTTCTTTCTTGCCTGAACACTCGTGATGCTGTTTCTTCATGCAAACACACCATCTCTCCTCTGCCACCCTTCAGCAGGTAAAACCAACCATAGTCTTTTTCATCTCCATAGCAACTCATAATAAAGGGTGTTTTTGCTGCCATTAGTGTCTGCTTTTCTGAGCCCTTATTATTTTCTCTTAGGCACATTTCACAAGTTCTCATGCAGTGGACAACCAGTGTGATATTTTAAGGCCACTGGTATGTGTATGAGATGCTCATCACAGACAATCAGCACAGTTATTATTAGCATTGTTAAGAAATCCACATACATAGTTTTTTAAACCCTCATACAACAATGTAAACAATTGATGTTGCCCTTCTTAATTTTTAATGAAATTATGTTGACTGTTTATTTATAGCTTGCTGCATTAAAAGGCTTAAATATAGCTTTGAATATAAATAAGCAGCAGAAAGAAAGGGTCTATTTTTGTGGTGAAGGCATTTAAAATAAACAACTTGATTTCCTATGAGATCATATTTACTGCAAACCCCAAATAAAACACCATGTTCTCTCTCTCTCTCTCTCTCTCTCTCTCTCTCTCT
>JBAJNP010002657.1:35361-46025 GCA_036877545.1 Yasuhikotakia modesta
CTCTCTCTCTCTCTCTCTCTCTCTCTCTCTCTCTCACACACACACACACACACACACACACACACACACACACACACACACACACACACACACACACACACAGAGTAAGTGCTGTGCTCTCATTGTGTGTTTAGCTGTTAGCTGTCCATGGTCACATTCTTGATGTGTTGACGGTTGTGTCGATTGTGCAGTAAGGAAGAAAACCTCTTTCTGTTCATATCTTCAGATAGACCCTGAGAGGATGTTACGCAAGAAAGTGCTGATGGCAGAGTCACTTACGATGGCAACGGTCATGGTATACCTCTCTGAGAGAGAGCTGGAGAGAGAGAGAGAGGAATTACATAACAATGTCCAGAAGCTAGAACAAGGTTGTTGTTTTTGGCATTTTGGCCTAAGTGCATGTTAAGCCATTTAAGCGTTCCTGTGGCTCAGTAGGTACAGCGTTGCGCTAGCAGCACAAAAGGTTGTGGGTTCAATTCCCATGGAACATATGTACTGACAAAAAGTATAAACTGAATGTAACGGATGTTGCTTCTAAAAAAGCCATTTGACAAATGCATAAATGTAAAGACAGTACAAAGTCCTTGTCACAATATTAACAAAGTGAGCTACAACTACATACACCAATATAAACACACAAATAATCTTTTACTGTTTTGACAATATTAATGTACCTACATTTGATTCAATCCGGCATTACTGTACATCTGACAGTCAATTCAAAATGTCATTATCAACAATTTCATACAATCTAAAGGCTGTTCACAACACAGTTCAACTAATTAAACCAAACACACGTGTGAAGTACTTCAGGGAAGACCTCAGGTAGTTATCGGCACTGCTGTTTGAATTTGTGGCAATAAATTAAAATTTTAATCAGGTAGTAAAATAATATGAGTATGGAGCCACGTGCACAAACACACAGAGAGATGAAGAGGAGGAAAAGAGGAAGAGAAGTTTGTGGTGTTATTGCTGCAGTCATATTAATAAGATAAGACAGGTTGACCATCCAGCCATCCGCTCCTTCAGCTTCCTACACACATGGATATACCGGCTTGTTTTTCTCTCGTGTGTATAGGGGACTTCCCACTAAAGCCTGATGTTTATATATGAGGCAGTTATATGTTCTATTCCTATATCTAAATGTAACCTTATGCATTACTTTGTATATTGTAATTAAAACAGCACATATAGATATATACAGTGTATATATACAGTATTTAAGATGTTTAGTGATCTGTTGTATTAGTAAATATTTGAGATTCACATTTATACATATACATAGATATATATGTTCATATATATATGTACAGGTATGTATGTGAATACTATAAACAGATATGCCAAAAACAGAATTCTAAAAATTTCAGGCCTGTTACCTAACAAATACAAGCCACTTTAATATTACACGCCTTTCTCTAAACTCTGTTGTGAACATCAGTGTACACTCATAAATAATTCACTATAAAGTCCCGTCGCAGTAACTGCAGCGGCGTTCAGAGCTCCGCATGTGACTTAACCTCATGTGACATCACGTGTGTAGCTATGCTTACTCATCGCTTGAGTAATTCTTTATCAAATATTAATATGCATAGAAAATATTACATTGCTGTACAATAACTCCACAGTACAGGGAAGATATATGAAGTGTAGAAACGCCTGGTGTTTTTCTCATCCCCTGAAGGGCCTTACCTGTGTTGTTCAGACACGTGTCATATTTACTGAGCTCTCTGCTGTGTGACTTTCACACAAGCATCACCAACCGCTCTGTTGAGTGACCTCAACCGACTCTCTACAGCGGTCTGGTGTGTGTGTGTTTGTGTGAGAAAACCAGAGATCATAAAAACAGAGGAAGATAAAAGCAATAAAAACATTAGTGATCATAAATTATTTAAGGTGTATGAGGCAATAATGAATTAATATCCATAGGCTGTGCTATCTCTAAACGACCGTGTTAGCATACACATGGTGTTTTTCTCATGGTGTCTTTATATTCTTTGAACTGAAGTAAGTGTCAAAAAAGCATTCCATTCATGCTTCATAAGTACATTGTAAGCACTGCTGAATATTTCATGACCGCTTTGTGCGGTTCCACAGGCCAAAAGCGACTCCAGATGGTTTATGTTTGAAGAGAGGGCAGATGAGCATTACCTCAGACCACAAGTTTGGAGAAATGAGGCTGTTAAAACAAAACACAAGATTTAATCATTTGGAATAAGAGCCGACTCAGAGCCAGACTGAACCCAAAGGCCAAATTCTCCTCCACAAAAATCCGATTAATTTTCCAGCTTCCTCGGGGAGTTGCTGTGTGTGAAAGATCCCATCTAACGCTCCGTTAATTCAGAGTTCTGTAGTGAAACTGGAATTTCAGTTTGAGCTGTAAGTGTAAACTCATTTTTCCTGGATTTTAATGCGCTTGTTGTTGTTTAAATGTGTTTGGAATTCCAATTGTGTAGACTACATAACACTTCAAAAATACTTACAGTGCATTCAAAAAATATTAAGGTAAAGTCATAATATAAAGTTACGACTATACAATCTAAATGAAACCCAGCAGACAAACATTTTTATTAGCGTCATTTTGGCAAAGTGTCCCCACTTTTAGAATTACAGTAAGACATTTTGTACTGTATTTATTACAGCGCTCTTGAATACTTGATTTTGATTGGTCAGCTGTGGCATTCAGCAGTCAGATACTTAAGTGTGATGACCAGTGAGCTGTATATATTTAACCGTTGTCCCTGGCGATCTCCTACACTGTGCTAGCTTCTCACAATCTCCAATCCATTTATTTATTTATTTGGCAAGCGGCCACATAATAACCACGATAATGTACAGTAAGCCAGTCATCGCCTCAAAAATAAACCACTTCAGGCTGATACAAGCGCCTCAAAATCAGCCCCTCTGGGGTCATTGTGCGATAACTGCTGACTGTATATAACTGTCTTACATAACAACTGTAAAGTGTATTTGTAATCACATGTTACACGCACTTAATTGGCTTGACTGAGACATTGTTACCCTGCCTGTAAACCCTAAACATTTACCCATTGTTTTTACAAGCCACTTCACTTTATTTTCCCATGTTTACAGATTGCATAAGCCCTCCCACCGTAATGCACTCACAGCCCCTCAGTAATCAGTACCGACTCCAAGGGCTTATCACAATCCTTTATATTCTCCAATACACACACAGTCCACTTACAGTAATGAACTACACTTGTATAGGAATGTATTCAGCGAGGTCCACTGTTAAAGAACTGAGCTAATTCTCAGACAGGAAAGCTAATTGCTTTTGTTCTGCCTCTCATACAATAAACATAGTGGTTAGAGCTCAGAGATGGGCAAGCGTCGCTCTTTCTGCTGTGGACTCTCTGTGGAGAGAAAGCAGAACACATGAAAAGAAAACAAGCTAAAAGGAGCTTCAATTATTGACAGGCTTGTGACCAAGGAAAAAGAGCTTATGATAAAAACTGTGTGAAAAAATAAGTTATTAATGGAATATTCATTTCAGGCTAATGGAGGCATAAGGGCCATAATATGACATAAAACAGTGATTTGTAGTTCATTTTGGCATTATATTATTGAGTTTGGATCTTTGCTTTAGATGATAAACTAAGATGTTTACTTGTTGTTATTGTTTGATTGCTTTCAGTTTGTTAAACTTTGCAATAAGGTTCAATTGGTTAACATTAGTTTTAATTAACTACAATTAAAATTAACTACAAATTAACATTTTTCATTATTTGTTAATATTACATAATACAAATGCTGATTTCTTGTTCATGTTACTTCAATGTGCATAAACTAACACAGATGCAACTTAAAATTGTATCAGTAAATATTAAAATGAGCATTTATAAAGGTAAATAAATGTTGTATAACGTCACACATATTGTTCATCGTTGACAATATGTTAACTAAAGTTAATTAATGCTAACAAATGGAAGCTCATTAGCAAAGCGTTTTGTTTACAGATATGGATTAATAATTGAACACACATGTATAGACACTGCAGTGGTGGTCCGACGGTGTCTAGCAGAGGTCTAGCAGAGGTCTAACAGGTGATTGAACCAGCTGACAGGTAGTTCTTATCACCCACAAACACATGCTGCACCGCAGAGACAATAGCTCTGTTAGCACTGGACTGACACAAATAGAAACTCACAAAGCAGGTGTTCCCGTCCTGTCTCTCCTCAGCGATGTGTGGAGCGGAATTAATTGAATGAAGAAAAACAAGGGTTGAAAAGACGCTCCTAAAAAAGAAGAAAACCAGACAAAGAAAAACTGAAGCACAGAAAGACAGATAAATGAGGGAAAAGAGGATGGAAAACAGGGCCTGGCAGACCGACAGAAAGACAGAGAGAGAGAGAGAGGAACACTGAAAGGATACGTGTGGAAAACAGCTTTCTGGAGAGCCTTTAATCTCGAGGAGTGCTGAGGGGAAAATGTGTCTGTTATTTAAAATCCTCAAACACCGGCCATTTGAGCAGATTTGAGGACTGTCAGGATGCATAAAAGATCCTATTTATTGGACCTTATTATCCCCAATACCTTTGCCTCTATTTACCTCAAGCTTTATATAATTTCTTATATTATAAGCTTCAAAGGTGGTTTAGCATCAGCTCATGGGAACGAAAAACAACCGTTTCTCCTCGACAGCAATGATTTTAGATGAAGAGCAGGTTGTACAAATGTTTATCTGAAGGACAAACACAGCAGATCATCTGAGAACTTTATTCTACTCATTCGAAATTTCCACTGTTCTGACCAGAGCGCGTAGAAACTCTCTAACCCGCAGTAAACGGCTGCAGTAAACGGCTGCATTACCTCAGCCTCCAGAAAAAGAACGGTTACAAACCGTGTGATTAAAACTCTTCTCAGAGATAATGGGGGAAATTTAGCAGTGGCCACCAACACGTGCAAAGATGCGTCTGTGTTGCATTACTACAGGGTGGTCGCAATCCGAACGGAAAAACACAAGTGATATTGATTTAAAAGTTATATACAGAATAAGAACAACAGCGCAGAGAGAAACATGCCTACAGAGAAATCTAATACCAGTTTTGTGGATCTAACCTAATTAGTTGTCTGCAGCTACAACTGTGAAATGACATGAAAGCTGTGGTAAATGTTCTTATATATAATATACAGATTAGGAAACCTTTCAAGACACAAACATATAGCAAGAAGCCCAAATTTAACCCTTTGCTGCATGGATTTTGAATTTGGACTATTACAGTGGATACTGGATCTTCAATCTAGGAATATTTACCTCAAAAACAAACAAAACAAGAGAATTATTATGCAGTAATGTAACACTATGGTATTGCTAAGTCATCAAAATACAAAATTAAACTAAGATAGACCTTCAGTTAATAAAACCTAGTTTTGAGTTAGTCAGTTTCCTCAATTTCACACTGCTGAACAACAGCTGTAACTAATCTCTCTACTGGTAATGTCAGACAATTTCGTTTAACCCAGTAGATTCCAGAATCCTCTTCCTGTGTGACTAGTAACCATGTTTTCACTGCTTGACTAGCAGTACATATAAGTATGCCGGGAGAAACACATCACATGACTGGTAGCTTATGGGATTTTGGGGGTTAATACTGTAGGTCAACTCATGACAGAATTGCTGTTGCTATGGGTGACTCTGACAGATGGATCATTTACATACTGTATCACCAGACAGATCGACCAATAGATTCTGTGTTTCCACTCTGCAAGTTTACATGCAATTATTAATGCGTGTTATTGTTTCGGTTTATGGTTTGAAGCACATTAAAGTGATTAGAATGATGGAAATTTGAATCCCAGAGGTAGTTTTGCGTATCATCAAGCGCTCAAACAAAAATGTCCTTAATTTAATTTAATAAAACATCTTGTAAACCACTAAAACAGACAAAACCTTTTAAATTACTGTGGGTGTGTACACAACATCACTGACACACACCTGTGTGTGTATATGTACAACATCACTGACACACACCTGTGTGTGTGTGTGTGTGTTGACAACATCACTGAAACACACCTGTGTGTGTATGTACAACATCACTGACACACACCTGTGTGTGTGTGTCTGTTGACAACATCACTGAAACACACCTGTGTGTGTATGTACAACATCACTGACACACACCTGTGTGTGTGTGTGTGTGTGTGTGTGTGTGTGTGTGTCTGTTGACAACATCACTGACACACACCTGTGTGTGTATATGTACAACATCACTGACACACACCTGTGTGTGTGTGTGTGTGTGTGTGTGTGTGTGTGTACAAGATCACTGACCTTAAGAAAATGAAATATTTGGTTACGAGCTTAACAATATTTAATTACAACCCACCTATAGAAATTAATTTCATTTGTTTCACAAACCAGATGTGAGAACAGAAGTATTAGCACAGTGTGTGCAGGACGCAGATAATCTGGATTGGCGCAGTAACCGCAGAGCAGATGAACAGTGGAACAGAGAGTCTGTGCTTTTGTGTGCTGTGGACACCTCATGATCTTTAACATCAGCCGCATGCCTCCAGAAAGAAGCGCACGCCGGCTCTCTGTGTGGGTGGGCATCTGTGAATCATGCCCAACGTATAATTGTGTCTTTCTGTGAGTGCTGCCCAATAGTGTAAGAATAAAGACAGAGAGAAAGACTAAATTCTGCGATTGTGCTTTACATATCTTACTTTAATGCCATGTTAATGCTCTGGTGTTTGTGGAAACCACATCTTTATCAGATCCCTGGATTATAAATCAGCATGAGAGAATCTGGGCATCGCCACACTGACACAATGACAACCAAATGTCCAGCGACCTCGCTACACATTCATGCATTCAAAAGATGGGACTGATGTCTGTCTTGTTGATCTTATGGTTGTTTCAAGTGCTGCTACCTACCTTAGCAACAAGTGTCTCAAACGACTTTGTTTTACAATAACTAGAAGCTCCACATCACGACTGACTCTTAAACCAACAGCAGCATCTAGTGGAAACTCAACGAAGCAGCAAAAGTTTACAGACCACCTTTAAAAGTGATTTATCCTCCGTTTACTGTGTGTGTGCCTAAATAAAAACGGAGAAAAACGTTTGCAAACTGAGTAAATCGGTCTCAGCTTGAATCACAGGGGATATGGAAAGTTTGTTAAACGTTCAAGTCATTGCAAACGTAAACAGCAGTAACTGTTGTGTGTACACCAGATGCATTTACAAAACACAATGCAAAACATTAAAACAGTCGCACAACATACTGATCAGATTTAAGTAGGATTTTAAAAATGCATTAAGTGTTTTGTTGCATTTTTATACATATATAATATACCATAATATACAAGCACAATGGTGACAGATGCTGCGTAAATGTGATACTGTCACATACCATGTGCGCATGTGTTTGTGTTCCGCGTTTTCATGTGACGTTAAGATCCCAGATGATCCCAGATGTTAGTTTTGCAAGGTGGTTTGCTTGGCATTCAGTCAGGCTATCATTTAAACAAACTGTGGGTTTGTTGAAGTTTGGCGTATTTGTCTCAATTCTACTCGTTTATCTAAGCAGCAACCTGTAGGGAACTTTAGTCTCTCGGTCGCCATCTCTGTTCGAAACGTAGACGTGCAAGTTACATGTGAAGTTATTTTCTATAGATGAGTTTATATTCCAGAGACCCTTCTGAACACAGATCTGTTATAAACTTGCTTAATGACTGGTTTCTGTTTTCATTTTCACCAAAAGAAAAGTTATGGATTGGGAAGTATGAATTTGAGAACTGAGGACTAATGGAGAACCATCTTCTCCACTAGAGGGCTAAGATCTCAAAATAAAGTATTACAGCTGTAGACTGGCAAGGAGACAAACAAGGAGACCTTTTTAAATAGATGTCCATGTTTCAACATGCAAAATAAACTGCAATAGTTAATAGATAAATAGTTTAACAAATAATAAATGGTTGTTTATCACTAAAAACTCATTTCGGAGTAAACTGTGTAGGTGTGTTTAGTAACTGAGTAAACCGTGTGTTTAAATATGTAGTAAATGCCCAGAAGTCTTAAAAGGGGAAAGATGTTTAAAAGACACAATTCAACAGGAATGATAAAGTCTTGAAGGAAGATCATTAGCAGATACTGTTTTCAGACAGCTCAGATTTTAGGACACGTACATGAGACTGTCTCATGGCAGATGAAGGAATATTGCATCATATCGGTCTCACTGACTTCTCACAAATAATGAAAAATCAAATAACACTCTGACACTTAGTCACGTCTTATTGTCTGAGACATTTGCAACATCATCTTGCTCAGTAATTCTACCACTGAATTACTGAATGTGAGTTTATAGCTGAATGCGCTGAAACTCTCATTAGACAAAGCAGTGCAAACTAACTTCAACTTTAAATAACCTAATGTGGTCGTGTTGATCATTGTTTAAGGTTACCTTACAATATTTTTCTATTTTTTTTCACAGTGTATAAACAACCAGATTTAAATTGAGCACAAATATTTGTGTCTGCGATTGCTTTGCGATGTAGTCAACAACAAACAGCCCAAGTTACCCAAACACAGCACAGTGAGAAACAGCCAGTGTTTAGAAGTGACCTACTTCCAGAAAAGGCTGCTTGTGAATTTACATTCGAGTCACTTGTCACATGTCTCGCCAAATGTATATTTTCTGCTATATTTTGCTTAGGAAAATTATGATTTTTTTAAAGATACTGTCTTGTGTTTCTGCAGTGAATATGTCATGCTTTGGCACTAATAATAATGACTTCTAAAGTGTCTAATGTGAATTAGCACAAAATTATAAGTGAAGTTGTATTTTGTGATTTCCGTGTGGATGTGTGTGTCAGACGTGTGTTTACACTCTAGTGTCACATTCCACAACCCTTGCAGTCACACCTACCTGTCTTCAGACTAGCAGCGAAGCCGCTACAGCCGTTGCTAGATCATTTGGCTTGTGTCTGGATTAAATAACAGCGCAGAACTGTTTGACCGACTAAGATCACCTTAAAAGGAAAGTAGGTTACAGTTTGTTGAGGACGTCTTATCCAGAAACATTCTTCACATTATATTTTGAGTCACTATAAACTGTGAATTATTGGAAAGAGAGAGAGCTCTGGCTAGCAGCTAGCTGTTTCATAACACTGTCTGTGCGGCTTTGAGATGATGATGAGAAACAAAACAGTTCTAGGAAGTGGAGCATCCTTAAAAATTTCATTCCAGCTCAACGTCAAAGCTTTTTTTTATTAAATTATTACAGTTCATGCACATGATACAACCAGAGTATTTATTTAATCACGATGCAGGTCTATATATTGGGCTTTATCAACCTTAAGTAAATACTTGTGTCAATCTTAAGTAAATACTTGTGTCAACCGTAAGTAAATACTTGTACAAATCACTTTAATTAATGCATGAATAGATGCATAGGTCTCATTTAATGTACTATTTGATTTATATGTTCTCTAAACATCTCAAACATCTATCCATGACCCAATAAAATAAAAATAGCAAATGGCAAAAAGCCTAAAAACATCACAAAGTCACACAATAGGCTGGTTGAGGTTATTTTTGTAATTTGAGGAAGTCAAGTTTCAAATGTAAGTGTTACTTTTTCAAAACAGGCTTTAAAAAATGATACATGTCATTGGCATTTATATGTATATTTAAATTCAGGTCAGGCCTAGAAGAAAGGCATGTGTTAGCGTAGCATTACAATTATAACATTAAGACAATGACAAATGAGCTCAAACTGCTCACAAGTTACAGTAGACAATTGGTTTCTCCTCCGTTTCTCTGCTGAAGCCCAATGGTGGTGACATATTGTCACCAATACTTTCAAATTCAAGAACACTTCAGTATTTATTCTGTTTATTCAGTCTGTACACTGTTGACTTCAGATCATTGTTCTTTCCATCTGATGTTGATTTCGCATTTCTGTTACTGTCATTGCATAAAGATTTGAGGTTCAATGTTGAATAATAGATCTTCATTTCCACGCCGAACTTCCAGAAGAAGGGGTGTGTCTTCCTGAAGCGCTTCCTGTAGTTCATCAGTGTTGACCAATGGGTGTCCATTCACCTTCACTATAACATCACCTGTTTCGATCCCGCCTCTGGGAACACCAATCAGTAAAAGAGAATGTCCTGTTTAGTTTTGCATGATTCAAAGTGCGACTGGTGATGCAGTTTGTAGTATGTTTAAAGAAAACAGAATGGAAAAGAAATTCAGGGTGGAAAGAAACAGCTATTATTAGACTGAGACGTACTTCTGAGCTGGAGAATCTGGGACAACTTCATGGACAAGAATTCCAGTGCCAATGTCTGGAAAGTCTGGATTGTGCCATTTTAACCCCTGGACCAGGCTGGAGAAAAGACAGACATTAAGGCATTTAAAAGCATGGAGGATTTTCAAGCAAATGAAGTTTGATGAATGAATCAATGAATGATTAAAACTTACTTCTCTGTTAAGGTGACCATTTTGATTCCAATAAATCTTTTTTTAGAACTTTGTATATCTGGAAGAGAAACATTTAGCTGTGTGTATAAATCCAGATAGCAGCTGTAGCTCATATTAAGTAAATGTTGCTTGCAAACATGAGTTTAACACAGACATTTGCTCTTTTTATCTCTATTTGGAAATGTTTCACATAGAAATAAACAATAAACAGCAAATC